>APFE031158800.1:47480-65458 GCA_000404065.3 Pinus taeda | reverse complement strand
GATCAAAGAGGTGGCAGTAGGTGGGGCTACCTCCGGTATCCTGTATAATGAATTATCCAAAGAAATAATGACAGTGCGAGGCCTTGACTCATACACAGCATGCCGCCTCCACAAGTATGGCTGGCCTAAAAATACATCACAAACATCCAAAGGTGTAACATCACACAATACCTCGTCTGTGAAGGGCTTGATGCTGTAGGGAAGGCGACACTGCTGGCGAACTTTGAGATCTCGTCCTTCATGAAGCCACCTGATACTATATGACTGCGGGTGTGGTGTAGTCGGTAGGTCCAACCGCTTCACGACCTCTGCTGAAATGAGGTTCTTTTGGCTGCCACTGTCGACAATGAATTGCAGCGGCGAACCCTTCATCCACATCTGTGAGTGGAAAGGACGCTCCCACTCCTCTGGGTCTTCGGGCTCATTCTTTTGGAACTTGGCAGTGGCAACAATGACGCTGGGCTTCGCATCAATGACCTGCTTCCCTTTGCCATTCCCCTTGTCGGGTTCTAACTCAAGGTCAGAACATGCATTTGATTCAGAAGCCTTCAGGTCGACCACCAACGACTGCTTGGTCCAACACTCACTTGTGTTATGAGTGGGACTCTTGTGGAACTCACACCACTTTCCTGTGTCCTTCTTCGACTTCGTGGTGTTGTTCTTTTCTTGCGGCTTCGACGGGTTGTTCTTTTCTTGTGTCTTCAACGGGTTGTCTGGGGTCACCTCGCCTTGGCTTTGTCCTTTGGTCTTCGGATTTGCAGATCCAAAGTCTCGCTTCTTCTGTTTGAACTTTTGCTCGATTTTGACAGCATATCGGTATGCCGTGCCGAGCGAGGAGATGTTCAGGAACTCCATCTCTTCTTGGATGTATCTGTGTAGGTAGCCGCGGTATTTGAGTACCAAATGTGGCTTAGAGTCCTTGATACCCAACTGTGTACGAAGGGTATGAAAAATGTTTGTGAACTCCGACACATTTTGGTCCTTTCCCTGCCGCTGTGTGGTCCATTTGATGTATTTGTCCTCATAGCTTTTGACAGGGTAGTACTGCTCCTTGACGGCATCCCGGAATGAATTCCAAGTGGGTGCGGCTGAAAATAGTGAGCCCGTACTTTCATTCTTCTGCTCGCAGTAGGTTTCCTACTAGTCCTTAACGTGGGGGGTTGCTTTGAGAAGAGCAAAAATAATCTTTCCCTAACTCGAAAATTCATGAACAGAACAATACCCATCTAGCAGATTTAACCATTTATCTAAAGTATTTGCATCTATCTGACCCTCGAATATGGGGATTTCAAAATTAACTTGTACCTTAAATGGTGTGGTGTTTCCAGAGTCGTTGTTGGAAGCCGATGCGTCGCCCCTGGGTAGCCGTTGAAGGATCTGGGCAAAGCTATCCATCATCGCGTTCCTTTGCCGCTTGAGAGCTTCTTCGAGCAAGATTTTGATAGGATCTCTTGCCCCCTCGTCTTTCTTTTCATCCGCCATGGGAGGCTGTCGAGATTTGTGAGGCTGGTCTTGCAAAGGTTCGACCAGTTCAAGCCCTAACTCCTTATATCCTGACCTCGTTGGGGACATGCAAAGAAAAACAAAGAAAAAGCAGACCACTACGATACCATTGATCCAGATTCCAGATTTAAACAAGAACACAACAGATTACAGAGATAACCATAAATACAGATATGCAACGGAAATAATACTTCATTTCATTAATGTAAAATACTGAAATAATGCTTACAAACATAAATCGAAATAAACCAACTAGGGCGATGGTAGCTTATTTCTTAGAAGAGATGTGACGGCTACATGCCTTTGAATTGTGTTACAATGAGGCTCGAAGGCCTATTTATTGTTGAGAAACAATGGAAAATCCTACACATCCAAAAACCTAACCCTAGAAGATGAAACGCCAAATTGTGGGCCCCGTTTGGGTAAAATGGTACATCAACTTCCCGGGGTCGTAACTTTGGCATATGATCTCCGTTTGACGCACACAATATCTCGTTAGAAAGATCTATCCGAGAACTACAACTTTGGGAAGAGCAATATCGGTCATGGACCCATGTTGCTCCTAGTTTTCCCAAAAAACATCATTTAGGGCCTCAAAACGGTTCCGGAAGTTCAGGACTCGAAAAACTGTTAAAAATAGTAAACTGTGCTACAATTAAGGAAACTAAAATGTTGAAAGAGACTGTTGTGGGGGTCCAAGTGGGATAGGTGGGTGGCCACCAACATCCACCTGGATCATTCCTCCCCCCTTAGGAAGCAATGGTCCCCATTGCGTTAAGTTCCTCCATCAGCCGAGCTTGGTCCTTGGTGAGTTGTTTTGCAATCTCTGAGGTGTCCAGTAATGGTGGGAAGCATGGTCGAGGGCATTCCACATTGAACACTTGGTGCAAGCGAAGGAATGGAGGAATGCTGTGCTCCAAAGCATTGTTTCCCACAACCTTGGTAATAGTGTAAGAACCATGTCGGCGTGGTCGAAGCTTTTGATGGGTTCTTGTAAAGCGTTCTTTTTGCAGATGCAACCAAACTTTGTTGCCCACCTGAAGCTTATGTTGTATCCTTGTGGGTGAGGAGAAGTTGTTCCTGTGTTATGTCATGACCGTATCCCTTTGTTGCTGCTGCTGCATGGAGGAACCCTTTGCGGGGTTCATGGATGTGGCTACGATCTTCCCCTTACTTTGGGAGTGAACCAGACAGAAAATGAATTTCTTAATCTGGGAGATGGGCTTGCTGCCTTTCGTAGTAGAGATAAAAAAGGCGGCAGTAGGTGGGGCTACCTCTGGTATCCTGTATAATGAATTATCTAAAGAAATAATGACAGCGCGAGGCCTTGACTCATACACAGCATGTCGCCTCCACAAGTATGGCTGGCCTAATAATACATCACAAACATCCAGAGGTGTAACATCACACAAGACCTCGTCTGTGAAGGGCTGGATGCTGTAGGGAAGGCGGCACTGTTGGTGAACTTTGAGATCTTGTCCTTCATGAAGCCACCCGATATTGTACGGCTGCAGGTGTGGTGTAGTTGGTAGGTCCAACCGCTTCACGACCTTCGCTGAAATGAGGTTCTTTTGGTTACCACTGTTGACAATGAATTGCAGCGACGAACCCTTCACCCACATTTGCGAGTGGAAAAGACACTCCCCCTCCTCTGGGTCTGCGGGCTCATTCTTTTGGATTTTGGCGGTGGCAACAGTGACGCTGGGCTCTGCATCAATGATCTGCTTCCCTTTGCCATTCCCCTTGTCAGGTTCTGACTCAGGGTCGGAACATGCATCTGATTCGGAAGTCTTCAACTCGGCCATCAACGATTGCTTGGTCCGACACTCACTTGTGTTATGAGTGGGACTCTTGTGGAACTCACACCACTTTCTTGTGTCCTTCTTCGACTTCATGGTGTTGTTCTTTTCTTGCGGCTTCGACAATTTGTCTTGGGTCACCCTGCCTTAGCTTTGTCCTTTGGTCTTCGGGTTTGCAGATCCAAAGTCTCACTTCTTTTGTTTGAACTTTTGCTCGATTTTGACAGTGTATCGGTACGCTGTGCCGAGCGAGGAGATGTTCAGGAACTCCATCTCTTCTTGGATGTATCTGTGTAAGCAGTGCAGTATTTGAGTACCAAATGCAGCTCAGAGTCCTTGATACCCAACTGTGTGCGAAGGGTATGAAAAATGTTTGTGAACTCCGGCACATGTTGGTCCCTTCCCTGCCACAGTGTGGTCCATTTGATGTATTTGTCCTCATAGCTTTTGACAGGGTAGTACTGCTCCTTGACGACATCCCAAAATGAATCCCAAGTTGGTGCGGCTGAAAATAGTGAGCCCGTACTTTCATTCTTCTGTTTGCAGTAGGTTTCCCATCAGTCCTTGACGTGGGGGGTTGCTTTGAGAAGAGCGAAAATAATCTTTTCTTGACTCGAAAATTCATGAACAGAAAAATACCCATCTAGCATATTTAACCATTTATCTATGGCATCTGCGTCTATCTGACCCTCAAATATGGGGATTTCAAAATTAATTTGTACCTTAAATGGCGTGGTGTTCCCAGAGTAGCTGTTGGAAGCCAATGCGTCGACCCTGGGTAGTCGCTGAAGGATTTGGGCAAAGCTATCCATCATCGCGTTCCTTTGCCTCTCGAGGGCTTCTTCGAGCAAGATTTTGATAGGATCTCCTGCCCCCTCATCTTTCTTTTCATCTGCCATGGGAGGCCATCAGGATTTGCGAGGCTGGTCTTGCAAAGGTTCGACCAATTCAAGCCCTAACTCCTTATATCCCGACCTCGTTGGGGACATGTAAAGAAAAACAGAGAAAAAACAGACTGCTTTAATACCATTGATTCAGATTTAAATAGGGACGCAACAGATTACAGAGATAACCATAAATACAGATATGCAGCGAAAACAATACTTCATTTCATTAATGTAAAATATTGAAATAATGCTTACAAACAGAAATCAAAATAAACCAGCTAGGGCTATGGTAGCTTATCTCTGAGAAGAGATGTGGTGGCTACATGCCTTTGAACTGTGTTACAATGAGGCTCGAAAGTCTATTTATTGTTGAGAAACAATGGAAAACCCTACACATCCAAAAACCTAATCCTAGAAGATGAAATGCCAAACTGTGGGCCCTGTTTGGGTAAATTGGTACATCAACTTTCTGGGGTCGTAACGTTGGCATATGATCTCCATATGACGCGCACAATATCTCGTTAGAAAGATCTATCCGAGAACTACAACTTTGGGAAGAGCAACATCGGTCCATGGACTCTTGTTGCTCCTAGTTTTCCCAAAAAACGTCGTTTAGGGCCTCAAAACGGCTCCGAAAGTTCAAGACCCTAAAAATTGCTAAAAATAGTAAATTGTGCTATAATTAAGGAAACTGAAACGCTGAAAGAGACAGTTGTGGGGGTCCAAGTGGGATAGGTGGGTGGCCACCAACATCCACTTGGATCAAACACATTGATGATTGAAAGTTGAAGCATAACCTTGTTGCAATATGAAGATAGAACATGCAAAAGAATGTTGACTTCAAAGGGAGCAAGTAGCAAAATTTGACATGACACTCTGACTAGAGGATGTTATAATTTGGCAAATCTAATATTAATGATCTGCGTGGATATGACTTGTTTCCCTGGTAGGACATATTGCAAAGGCATGTGAAGAAGCTTGAAAGAAAATTTGCTTGATGATATACCTACAATTGCTTGGTCTAATCATGAAACACATCGATTTTTTGACAACACTGTTGAGGACTTGGATAAAGCTTGAAGGCATAATTGATATTGGAGAGCTGATATGACTCTTTGAAGAATATGAGGCATAACTTTGTTACATAAGGCATGTACTAGCAAGGAAGCTTGGATCCTTGAAGAAGACTGATGAACCAGTGGATGATAAAGATGATTGATGATTGACTAAGGTTTAGAAAGATCAAAGTATGATATGTTAAGGCATTGCAAGGAGCCGAAAAGCCCTGTCATAAAGATAGTGTGTTAAAGAATTTGGCTTCATGAAATGATTGAATGGTCAAAGCCTTAGTATGACATAACAAAGAAGCCCTGCAACTACAACTGTATCTCCACAGAAGAATAAGTAGTTGATGTTTTGATAATATGAGACCAACGAAGGATTGTGATGATTCCTTGGTTGAGAGGGAGTAAGAAATCTCCTTGATGTTTGAGGAGTAAGGATTTATTCCTTGTTCAAGAGGGAATGGGGATCTCCTCTTTGGTTAAGAGGGAGTGATGATGGACATCATATTCTCTTCTTCATGTGTCATGCACTAGGCTAGACTAATAGTCGTACGTTTAGTGAAGGCCATGGAGGGTGAATGGAGGATTGGATAAGCATTTGGGACTGGTACTCCTTGAGGATTGATAATCCAAGATAGGAAGTAGTTCCATTGATCGATACTCTTTGAAGATTAGACAGGGTATCCAAGACAAGAGTGGTCGAAGAGGATCAACATTCTTTGAGGATTGAGAATCCGAGATAAGAATAGTCCTAGAAGACATACTCGGTGAACATCCTGATAGGATATGTGCCTTGAGAGGTAGTGTGGTGTCTCACGTAAAACCTCCCAACATTGTGCTTTGATCTACTGGAGAGATAGAACTTGTTAGTCAAAGCCTTGCTATGTTGGCAATGTTGTTTATGATGTTGATACTTAAAGGTGGCTTATCATTCTGACTCTTATGAGAATATTTCAATTTGAGAGTATCCTTGTAGTGAGTGTACAATTATGAATAGCTCCCTAGTTAAGAGGGTGTGAAATTTCCTTAAATTGCAGCAACTGGAAATTTATTCTTCTAACTGATTAATTAGCAGTTTATTTGTTATGATAAATAATCAATAAATTACATTGCAATTCTTCACAATAAAATTACACTGTGGAAAATAAATTGGAACTGAGAAAATATATACACACAATAAAAATAACACCAATATTTGTGAACAATAGTCTCCAAAAAACCCCGAAGGGAAAACCAGTGCAGTAGATGAAGGTTTATTTCTATTATTATGCAGCAGTAAAATTTAAATACAATTGGATGCCCAACTGGCAATCCTCCGAAAAGAATCTGGCCAAATAATTTGTGAGACAAATTGTCTCACTCCACAACTGATCCGGATCCAACAACTAGCCCAACTGAGCTACTTGAAATGCCCCTACGTTAGCGTTTGCGCAATGCTTGCACAGACTCTACTTGCATTGCATGTGGAGTTGCCCACAATATGTCATTTTGCCTGACTCTGCATTTGGAAATGACTCGTTTGGCCTCTTGGAAATTTTCCTTGCCTTTAGCACTTGAATCAACTTCCTCTCCAGTTGAATCAAACTACACTCTGAAGCTTTTCCATGAGACCTTTGCGTAGTCTCACTGAGGAATAATGTGGCCTCCCTTTTCCGCACTGGAAACTGACTGGGATGCTTCGGAACTCTGCTACTGCTCTTCCCTCGATCATTGATGCTTGCTTTTTCTGGCTTGAACTCTTCTTCCTATTGAATCACTGCAATGGATAGCTTGATCTGCCCAAGGAACTCACTCTTCCTCTTACTCGATGTATCTATTTCCATCCCCATTGATCTGCTCTTATAATCTCTCCTTGGATCACCAACGACCACAATTAAATTGTTATCAAAAGCCAAGATCATCTTTGTGTTGGTCAATAATTGTCATTGATGAAATATAAGCACACTTGAGTGATGTTGCACTATTGGAGGATTATAATTGATAACACACCTAATGACATATATCATATTAAACCAAAGTTAAATCAAAGAAATATCATATCAATGTTTTTATTGTGTGTCACCACTCAAAACCTTCGATCTCCAATATGTGATATCATATATGCGACCCAACTCCGATCTCCGATTTGCGATATCATATATGCGGACCCGACTTGATTTAATTTACAATTTAATTATCAAATTGCATCCGCCACTTTATCGAAACTTTTGAAATGGCACCTTTGATACGACACCTCTGATTTGCTCTGATTTCTGATATGCAGACCCTACGTGATTTAAGTTGACGAGTTGATTATCAAATTGCATCTGCCACTTTATCAGGACTTTTGAAATGGCACCTCCGATAAGACCTAATCTCCGATTGTTGATATGGTTGCAGATCCGATTGACTTTATCATAACATTTTTAATATAATATCGCGTCTGCTACATCAAAATTTTCCTATATCGCAAGTTTTGCAGGTCATGTCATGTTAAAGCTTCTGATACCCAAACCTCCAATACCCATACAAAGAAAAATATTTTTGACGACTAGCCGACCTACACCCTGCCTCTCAAGTCGGCTTCCTCCATAGGTCACGTCTCTTCACTTCAAGGTGAAATCCATATATATATGAACTCAGATCTTCATTTCACTGTCATCCAATTCGATGAAGAGAACCACAAGAACAAAGAAGAAGGAAAATAGTTCACAACTCGTGAACTAGAAGGACTAAATAGGATGAGATTTAGTGAAGGGTTCTATTTGTGATTGATATATCGAACCTGTCGACAGGTGTGTGGACAATTATCTGTGGAAGCTTGGACTTTGAAAGGTTTGGACCTGTAGCTTAAACGCTGGGAGTTATTGCCACCGGTGGAGCTCGAACTACACATCAGATCCGTGATTACTTTAAGGACGACCATTTGTGGCTTACAGTTCATATTTGTAGCTTGCATACTGTTCAGATTAGTGGCTTACACAGTTCGGACTTGTGGAACTGTGGCACACATAAGCTTGGAACTATGGTGACTCGATTGGTGAAGGTTTGGACCAATTATAGCTTGTACCTGTACTAGACTTATGTCTGACACTTCAAACTTGAAATCTCTGCGTACTCTTGAATAGTGAAGAACTTGTGGCCTTGAACAATGAAGATTTTCAAGGCTTGAACAATGATGAATTTGGAGGATTGAGCAATGAAGAACCTAGAGCCTAGAACAATGATGAACTTGGAGGATTGAACAATGAAGAACTTGAAGCTTTGGATAGTGAAGAACACTCCTATTCAAATCTTGGACAGTGGACAAATTAGGAGTTTGTGACAGTCTTGTGGAGCGACTGCTTGACTATTGAAGGAAGTCCTGAAATTTTTGAAAGTAAGTCATTTATACATTTTGTTTGCTATAAGTTGAAAATTGGAGGGTTGGTGCCCTAAAAGTTGGAGCCTCTAAAAACAGGGTTGGAGCCCTAAAGGTTGGAGCCTCACAAAAGTCCAAGTTGGTGCTTGGAAACAGGTTGGAGCCTGGAAGATTGAAGGGTTGTGCCCTCAATCATCATCGTACTCAACTTTTTGTAAAAGAGGATTGTTGTCCTCACTTGTTTATAATAAAATTCTTATTATTATTTTATTATTATTATAATTGTGAAGAATCTTAATTGGTAAACATAACAATTGAAAATAAATATTGATTCACCCCCCTCTCAGTATTTCCAACAATTGGTATCATAGCCAACTTTTTCATAATCAGCCTAACAACTGGAACAAGGATTCTTAAGTCACAATGAAGAATCAGGATTCAGGAAAAATTCCCCAATTTGATTGAACAAACTTTGACTTTTGGAAGCGTAGGATGACATTCTATTTAATGTCTCTTGGACCTAAAGTATGGCAATCAGTTACTGATGGGTATAAAGTTTCCAGCTACTCCACCAACAAATCAGGATAGACGGAAAGTTCATATAGAAAATGCCAAAGCACTAAATTCCATAACAAGTGGAATTACTGATTCAAAATTTACAAAAGTTATGAACTGTGATTCTGCTAAGGAAATGTGGGTCAAGCTTATTGTTATCTATGATGGAGACTCCAAGGTCAAAAAGGCAAAACTCCAAATACATAGAAGACAATTTGAGAGTTTTAAGATGGATGACGAAGAAGATATTGTAGCCTTTTTCCTTCGAGTAGATGAAGTTTTCAACTCACTCAAAGGTTTAGGTGAAACTGTTGAAGAAAGCACAATTGTCCAAAAGGTTTTGAGATCACTTCTAAAATGTTTTGATTCCAAAGTCAATGCCATAGAAGAAATGAAGGACTTGGATGACCTAAAAATGGACGAACTTCATGGGATTCTCATTGCATATGAAATGAGAAAAGGAATCCCTAACTCCAAGGACGCTGCATTCAAAGCTTCAAGGTCATCAAAGAAAGGGAAAAATTATAATTATAGCAGTGATGATTCCGATACTGAATCTAAACTAGCCCAATTCGTAAGAAAACTAAGGAAAGGGTTCAAGCTCAAAGGAAAATATCCTCTCATTTGTTTTAAATGTGGAAGAATATGACATTTTGCTGCAAATGTCCTCATAAACATGATAGTGATGATGAAGATGAATATAAAAGGAAGATGTTTAAGAAGAAATGCTTTAACAAGAAGAATTTCTTCTCCAAACAAGATGACTCTGATGAAGAAGAATTCGTGATTACTAAGAAAAAATCAACTAAAAATACCTTTCTACACAAAAGAGACGATGATGAGTCCGATAAAGAAGATAACTATGCTGGAAACAATGAAGCATTATTTATGGCATTTACAAATGAAGATGATTCTGAACAAGAAGAAGAAGGAAATGTGGATGATTTACTAATGAGTGCCATTGGAGAAAATGAGAAATTACGAAAGAAGGTTAATTCTCTCAAAGTGGAAAAAGAGGAAGCAAAAATGAAGGAAGGGTTCTTGAACAATAAACTAAAAGAAAGAGAAGAAATTTGCGAAAAACGTGAAGCTGAAATTGTTTCCCTAAGAAAAGAGTTGGATCAAGTTAAAAAGAGTTGGCAAAGCTCTCAAACTCTCGATAACATCCTTAATACTCAAAGACCTCAACATGACAAGTCTAGAATTGGTTTCAAAGGAGAATCATTAAGTACAAAGGAGAATGTAAAAATCCAAAGAAGTTATGCTAACATCCTTTGCAATCATCCAAAAGAGGAGAAGCCATCCCACCAAGAGCAAAGGTCCATCTTTAACAACCCAAGGAATGAAGGATGGCTACCTCCAAGGAAGAATACTACATCAAGTCAAGGCTATCCTAACAGGTATCAAACAATCTTTCTTGGTTATTGTTTTCATTGTAAAAGCTTTGGTCATCAAGGTAAGCATTGCAAAGCCCATAAGGATAATATTTCAAGATATTAGATCAATCATCAAAGCAAGCCACGTAGCCTAAAAGCACAAGGACAGATCAAGACTTACAATTCATTTGATCCTTTGGCTAAGTATGATCTTGTTTGCTCAAAATGCAATGATTATGGCCATGATACACAAAATTTTTCATTCAAAAGAGAAGAATTGGAGGAGGAGGAACCCACTATTGATAAATGTGGTCTAGCTTTATGTGCACATAGTGATGAAAATCAATGGTTTGTGGATAGTGGATGTTCAAGACACATGACAAGTGACCAAAAGAAGTTTATCTCGTTAAATAAGAAGGATGGAAATGTATCTTTTGGAAGTGGATATGCTAAAATTGCTGGAAAAGGGATTGTTGCTCTTGTTAATGGAAAGGGAAAAGCTCAAAATGCACTACTAGTGGAAGGGCTCAAACAATATCCTTTAAGTATTAGCCAAATTTGTGACCAAGCACATAATGTTATCTTTAGTACTAAAGATTGTGAGGTAAGGAATTCCTCCTCGGGAGAACTTGTGGCAAAAGGAGTAAGAACACTAGACAATGTATATATTTTGAGTAAAATTCAAGAAGATAAATGCTATATGAGTCGAGCAGATGAAAACTGGTTATGGCACAAATGATTGGGGCATCTAAACTTTGATAACTTGATTAATATCAATAAAAAAAATGCAGTAAGGGACATTCCAAAAATTGTCAAGGCAGATCAGGTTGTGTGTGGCCCATGTCAACATGGAAAGCAAACTAGAACCTGCTTCAAGACTAAGGAGCTCTTAACATCAAAACCTTTGGAGATCATACATGCAGATTTATGTGGACCAACTAGAACTCTATCTCTACAAGGCGAAATGTACTTTTCTTTATTTGTTGATGACTATACTAGAATAATGTGGGTATTCTTTATAACTTTTAAATCTAAAACATTTTAATGTTTTAAGAATTTCAAAGCTCTCGTGGAAAATGAAAAAGAATAAAAAATCAAGTGTCTTAAAACAGATAGAGGAGGAGAATTTACTTCAAAGGAATTCAATGATTTTTGTGATCAATATGGAATCAAAAGAGAACTTTTCGTAGCTAGAACTCC
The DNA here is from genome assembly GCA_000404065.3 of Pinus taeda. Classification (NCBI taxonomy): domain Eukaryota; kingdom Viridiplantae; phylum Streptophyta; class Pinopsida; order Pinales; family Pinaceae; genus Pinus; species Pinus taeda. The sequence continues at coordinate 53,734 of APFE031158800.1, read as the reverse complement.
TAAACAAAATGCAGTAGTGGAAAGAAGAAACATAACTGTGCAAGAAATGGCAAGAACAATGTTACTAGCAGCTGATTTACAAGCCAAGTTTTGGAGAAAAGCAGCTAGAGCAGCAATGTATACCTTGAATAGAGCCCAAATAAGGCCAAATAATGACAAGACTCTGTATGAATTATGGAAAGGAAGACCTGCTTCGGTAAAATGGTTCAGAATTTTTTGAAGTAAATGTTTTATGAAGATCAATAATGACTCACTAAGCAAGTTTGATTCTCGGGTTGATGAAGGAATCTTAGATATTCTACAAGGAGAAAAGCATACAAATGCTACAATAATTGACTATGAAAGGTAGTAGAAAGCATTGATGTAAAGATTGATGAGCCACTCCCACAAAAGGAGATTGAAATATGTGAAGAAGATTCTATTCTTGAAGATTTTGAAGAAGATGCAACAAAGGAAGAAAAGGATAAAAAAAAAATCAAAAGGAACCATCTCAGACTCCATCAAAAGTAAAATTTGTTCAAAAACACCATCTGGAAGAACATATTATTGGGAATAAAGATGATGGAATACAAACCCGAAGATGGATGACTAGTACACCAAGAAAAGATAATTTTGCCTTACTATCCATGGTAGAACCAAAAAACTTTGCTCAAGTTAGTAAGGACCCTCATTGGGTAGAAGCAATGGAAGAAGAAATGTTCCAAATCGAAAAGAATGAAACATGGGAACTTGTACCTTGTCCAAAAGATAAAAATATAATTGGAACCAAGTGGGTGTTCAAAAACAAAATGAATGAAGATGGACAAATCATCATAAATAAGGCAAGGCTTGTTTGTAAAGGTTATTCACAAATAGAAGGAATCGACTTTGAAGAAACCTTCACACCGGTAGCTCGTATGGAGGCTATAAGGATGTTTTTATGGAGGCTATAAGGATGTTTTTGGCCTTTACTTGTTCAAAAGGATTCAAAGTTTATCAAGTGGACGTGAAATCAACATTTCTAAATGGTGATATAAAAGAAGTTTACATGGAGCAACTAGAAGGGTTTGACCTAGCAAAAGGAAAAGACTTTGTATGTTTTGAAGGAAATGTAACTAGGCTAGGTCTTCATAAATTTAATTTTGATATTTGTACGTATTCAAGAAAAGAGAAATTATATTGTATTATTTTTCAATGAGTTTCTTGCTCATTGAAAATAGGTCAAGCACATTTGAAGTGCTTCTAGAGAGTCAAAGTGAAAATGTAATTATGATAAGACCCTTTGAGGGCATGTTACATCATGTAGGTTATCATACAAGATCATGGGAACACCTCCAAGCATAGTCAAATCCTCTCCTAGCATCAGCGAGTCTCCAAGCAGCAAAATGATGAATAAACGCTGAATTATAGTGCAAACTGTAAGTCAGCCTAATGGATAGTCATGTCAGCTTGAAGAGGAGGGACAAACCTCTATTTATAGAAGTTGTCCACTCCTCAAAAGGACAATGAACTCACTCTGAAATCCGCACACAAGGAGAGGGCTAAAAAGGACGAAGAGAAGACAAGGATGAGGGCTACAAGGGTAGCGAGATAAGGAGACAAAACAACAAAGGTAGGGAGGCCATTTCTGAAGCAGCGACAACCACACGTGCAAGGTTAAGGAAGGACTATATGCGGTCATAGCAACAGTCATCATATACCATTGTTTTGGGTGCAAACTAGGCCTACAAGGCCTCTCTCTCCAGCGAAGAAGCAAAGAAAAGACAACGAGGTAAAGACGATTGTTTATGGGGTTTCTATCCACACGTGCAAAGATTCCAGAAGTCAATTTATGCAGATTTAACAACAATTAAAGACACTACGCTTAAAGGCTTCGTTCAGATATACACCTAGGCCTACAAGGTATCCAAGAAAAGCGAAGAAGGTTCTCCCTATAACTGTTGGACACCTAATTCTCAATGGGTTAGTGTGGAAGTCCAATGGACAAAAGGAGTCCAAGAGACCTTGGGATGTGAAACCCAACGGTCACAACATGTACTATAAATGTAAATCATTTGTTAATAAAAATTGTACTTTCATGTTTTATCTTTAATATTCCTCTGCTGCCCATGTGTGTTTAACATGGTATCAGAGCCAGTACGTTCATAATCTGCTCAATCTTTTGTGAGCCACTTGTTTTTGTGTGGCTTCTGTAAACCTACGCATCGATTATATGCTGGTTGTATATGTGAGATGGTGATGGCACATATATTTTGAAGATTGATTATACGCTGGTGTATATGTGCGTTGGATTGATAACCTATGGTGCAGTGACAACATGTGCATTGGTCCTCTGCGATGAGTTCCATGTTGTATGCATTTTTTTTGTGTTGAATGTGTTTTAAAGACCATAAACTATGCTTTGTTAGTGTTGTGTTGAAGACTTTGTAGGGTGAGTTTGGAACTGTTTAAATATGTAAGGTTTGGTATGGTGCGTTGAATTATTTTGAAGGCCGTAAATGCATTGTGAATTCCATGAAAAAAAAATGCGCATCCTGTGTCTGTAGCTATTTGTATTCATTCGACTTAGGATTGGACGGTGGATACCTGTTTTCCGATTTTGAGATGGACAATTTGGAAGGGTATTTTTAATTGGAATGTTGTAGAATCTGCGTTGCTTTCTGCATTTGGGCAGTGACTAAGGTGTTGTGGTTAATGTTCTGTCTAGCTTCCAATAAACGCTTTGTCTTCAGTGTCAGTCTTTCAATCTTCTGTTGGCCTGGTGTTTTCCTTAAAAAAAGCTGAAAAATTACTCAACTCTTCGGGCATGTCTCGCATCTACCATTATGTGACCTTCTGTGACCTGAGAGAACGCCAGATTATCTGACATATTGTCATTCCCTGCCAAGCTTGTCTGAGATTCCCTAAATAACGCATTATTGTTAGGCTTCATTTGTATAATTTGAACGGCTTTGCGACATAGTGGGTTCGTATCTTGCAGGACCAACGGAGGCAGATTCCAGGTGGGATCTTACTATAGAAAAGGGACAAAAAGAACCGGAAATCGACATACAAGAATGAGTTGGAGACTGGAAATTTAGAAAGAAAAACAGAGCGATTTCTTGTGACAATTGCACCGCCAAGCACTTCGCTGACAGAAGCACAAAAAAATGGTTTTACCAAACAAGCGTTATTCTGATTTGAAAGTGGGCACTAATATGATGGAGGTCTCAAACATGGGAGCTTGAGAATAATATTACAGTTGTAATTGAAGGTCACCTTTCCTTGAAGCAGCCCAGCTCTAAATCCGTCACCACCACTACTTCCACCAGTGGAAACCCCTTTCCATGAAGAGTTTCTGCCACTGCCTCCCATATCGGTTTGAGGATCTATGACATCGAGGCCAAGGTCCTCGAGCCATAAACAACAGTGCCGCGGATATCTTCTCCTCTACACTTTTCGGTGTGTAAAGATTCTCATTATTTCTCCAGCTGTAATAAACTTGCCCCCATTGTGTGAATATGCCAGGCAAGTCAATGTGTTCGGGGTTCTAGAGGCCACAAGGAACTGGACTTGGTGATTTGCATCAACTTTGTACACGACAACGGCACACCCAACAAGATAGGCAAAATCTCCATTTGAAAAATTGAAAGCAAAGCCACTACAGTTTCTTGTTGTCAAACCTATAACCTTCTCCAATTCAAGCTTCCCACAAGGATCAACTCTCCGAGCTTTCTTCTTTAAAAGCCTTATTCTAAACTGTGAGGGTCTTTCTCAGAGACGTGACCTGCATGAGTATTGGATTTTAAAGAATATGCAATATAAGCAGCCTCTTGTCCGAAGAAAACATTTATCTGCGTGATACTAGCACGAGTTGGCCTGCAGAAAATGAAAGAACTATAAAAGATGAAGACATCAAGGAGGACAGATTCAAATTAAATCTCGAGCAGAATCGAATGGACGGTTGTGATTCCTTATGTGGAGACTGTCAACAGAAGAGATTCTAAGGCCTCTACGTGATATAAATTGCAGGTCCGACTTGCCAAATTGTTTAACAAGACTTGAGACCTGGGCTTCATCACTCCCTCAACACCAGCCACCTTTACTACATCTATGTAGTTTCTGGCCGCTGTGCCATCGGCCAAAAGGTGAGTAGTTGCTCCCCGCAGTTTTCCATCGCCGGCTCCTGTGTCTGCTTTGGATTCAACAGATCCACATATACTGAAGTGCATATGGTATTAGTTGAATGCCTTTTGAATACCTTCAATGAAGTTTTTTACATCATTGGGGTCATTTCCAATAAAAAAGGGGTTGAGATTTTTGGGTTTATTATTGAAGGAAGAGGTCGAGCTACCCTTGTGTATATTCTTGGAGTTCGAGCTGTCTCCGTTGCTGGTATTAGCAGAACCAAGACTGAACTTTCTCTCTTATGGTTGAACGTATTATCTCTCCCATCCCTTGCTGAAATATTAGTGCGCTGGAGATAGATGGGCCATCTAGGCCACGCGTTATCATTTTTTAATTTTCTCTGCTAGAATGAGAGGATTTATTTATAAGAGCAGAATGAGAGGATTTATTTATAAGAAAGTTGAACTGCGAATTGATTGAAATCAACCTTTGCAACAACATCAAGAATGTGTCGTCCAGGAGCGTTTTCAAATCGATGGCGAAATTCGACCAAGAAATTTTGATATAAGTTTGGCCAGATGCTGTATAGTGGACCTAGATATTGTTTTGTTGGTGATATTAGGGGCGAAAACATTGCAGCAGACAAAGGATGTTGTCTTGAGGTTTCAGAAACAGTGCTGTGAATTTTGATGGAAATCGACTTTGGAACTTTAAAAGCAATCGTTTAGTACAAAACTTCGCGGATTTTTTATTCTTTTTGCATTCCCGAACTTCCAGAAGGGATATAGAGGCAAGTTCTGTAAAGTTTGAAGGAAATCAACTACGTAACTTAATTTAAAAGTATTAGAAAGTCTAGTCAAACGTGACATTTCTACAGAATTTAAAGGACAGAATCTCTGAAAGTTTGGTATTGGACAATGTATTTCTCAAACTGATATTCTTCATTTTTGAAATCTTCAATAGCTGGGGTTTGTCTAGCCTTGCTATAGTCTCCACTAGGATTGTTGAGTGTTCATTTCTTTGTTGAAACAATGGCTAGAATTGATGTTACATTAGAGTTGTTAAATATCCTAATTCATTCCACTGTTGATGGAATGGTAAAAATTAGGTCCGATACACTTTCTGATATTAAAATTTGTTTGCAAAATGCACAATATAAGATTGAATTTTTGCAGCTTGAATCTCAACTACAACAGGAAGAATTACAGCAGTGGAGTCATCATTCTGAAACTGTTTCTGTTCAGAAGATTGAAACAGACTCCCATAAACAACAAGACAATAATGTTACAGATAAAGCAACAAGGTTACATGCAAATGCAGAAGTTCAACTTGCACTTCCCAAGCCTATCATCAGACCTTGGGAAGAGCTTGTCCACAACAAGCACATAATTGGTCTTGGATATGACAAGGACTTGCCCTTTCATATTCCAGACTACGCCAAGCCCATTCAGTTTCAGAGTGCTAGATTCATTCATGACAATTTCACCTGCTCGTCATGATAGTTCAACTTCAGTTGTTCTAGACTCAGCCCCTCTTCCACAACAACAACAACAACAACAGATTGTGAAATGCCAACACTGTGACCGAGTTGGCCATTTGAAAGATCACTGTTTTGATCTTCATCCATGTAAGCATTGTCATAAAACTAGCCATTCTTCGCACAGATGCTTCAGAAACAAACACCCTGCAAGAACAAAGATTCATCTTGGATGGATCGCTTCTTAGCAATGGACATCAACAGCCAAGAAGATATTCAAATCACATGTCAGAACTTGTTCCACAGTATTGAACAGTCTTGCAGTTTAGTTTTCTCCATCATCTCACCTTGTATCTGACAGGGGGGGAAATGATGGTCATCTACAAGCTTCAAAGCCACATCAAGCGAGCCTGAGCCACAACCTGCCACACCAGTTTCAGAGTTGTAGCCAGAGACAAAGATGTCCGTGAACATGCTTTCAATAGGCAATCTGGAACACTTCCTCTAGCAGAAGACTTCAGCTTCTTGCCAGCTTTGGAAGAGTTCCGGGAACAAAATTGAGAACACTTCCTCTAGCAGAAGACTCCAGCTTCTTGCCAGTTTTGGAAGAGTTCCAGGAATTGCATAAGCATTCCAGAGTTGTTGGTCATCCTTAAACCATCACAGGTTGAGACTTCCCTTTTACAGGTTG
>APFE031158800.1:10424-38306 GCA_000404065.3 Pinus taeda | reverse complement strand
AAAAAAAAAAAAAAAAAAAAAAAAAAAAAAAAAAGAAAAAAAGAAAAACAAACAAACAAACAAACAAACATTGATTCAATGTTCATTTATTTGACAAAAAACTCTCTAAGCTTTTTAAATATGCACCTAAAATTTACTGAGCAAAAACATATTTATAGAGGTGAAAAAAAATACCTCCAGGCACAAACGGCCTCCTCAAGCTTGCTCCAAGAATCAGCTCCTCAATGCTGCTCCAAATGGCTGCCCAAGAAGCTCCTCACTCCAGCTACAATTCTCCTCCAAGACTCCTCACTGCTGCTCCAAAAACAAGCTCAAGAATTGCTCACTAACTCTCAAAGAAGACTCTCACTCAAATGCATAAGATTGTTGTGAGAGAATGAGAGCACTTGTGTTAAATAGGGTTTGGGAGGGGGAAATGGACCCCAAATGACATTTAGCTTATTCACAAAACACCTTGGAGTCCAAACCAATCAACAAACCCCCAAAAAATTCATAAAAAAAATTGTTAAATCGCTATTTATTTTGGGTTACGAGCTGCTATGTATGACTCGACCGAGTCAATACGGAAATGGCCGAGTTGGCCGAGTCATGGCTGACTCGGCTAAACGAACCGTTTCATAGGCCGAGTCACTCTGGAGGGCATCAACTCGGTTCAACTTAGCCGTTTCGATATCGAAACGACCGTTTTTTTAAAACTATGGCTGCTGTCCCATGCATCTTAACTGCTGTCCTATGCATCTTAGCAACACTATACCTTGTTGTTGTCCCATGCATCTTAGCAACACTATACCTTGTTGTTGTCCCATGCATCTTAGCTGTTGTCCCATGCATTTTAGTAGCACTATACCTTGTTGCTGTTTGGCCTTGTCGCCTGCTCAAACTCAGACCCAAAATAGTGAAGGGAAACACCCTAAATCTTGCCTTGATTTGCCTCTAGGCCTGCGGCTTACCTCCTGTAGCAGCTCGGCCTTATTACAGACGTTTCCTTGCCCAAAACAGAGCCTTCACATCAACATCCTCCTTCTTCTTGAGCTGCCTTAGGATAACTTTGTTAGGGTTGCCTTTAGGTCTGCGCTAGGGCATCCTTTAGGTCCGTGTTAGGACCAACGTATAGGTTTAGGGATCCTTCTTGATAACATTTAGGGCTTTTCTTCATGATTGCGTCCTCCAGGTTAGGGCAGCGTATTTATTCTTCTTGACTGCGGCTAGGGCAGCCTCTTTTCCTCCAAAGTCTAAGGCTTCCACTCTTAGATTTCTCTTCCACTAAAACCCAAGACAAGTGGAGAGAAATCAAGATAGAAGTGTGTGTAAAAATGACTATCAAGTCACCTCTTTTTATACTAAATCGTGGAGCACATGAGGGGTTTATTTGGTTGCTGGCCGACCTTGACGAATTGTCTTATAACACAAATAAATTCATATCTCCATGAATACTTATCGGAATCGGATGATCTTTAGATCAATCCTACTCCTCTCAATGAGAGGAATCCAAGAAAAATATCAGCTGCCATTAATAAGATGACCACATGGAGTTTTGCCCTAGTTGCCAATATTAATAGAAAAAGATCACCTTAGAATCTTGATGACAACGCCTTTTGATCTAGCTTCCGTTGGATGAATAGTCTTCAAAACACTTCAACTTCAAAATGATTGAGATGATGAAAAATTCACTTGGGAAGACATAATGGAGGATTAGGTAAACATCTGGCATCTGATGCTTTTTGAGGATGAGTTAAGGCATCCAAGATAAGAGTAGTTGTAGAGGACCGATATTCTTTGAGGATTGGGAATCCAAGATAAGAATAGTCCTGGTGTAACACACCTTGAGAACCCGAGTGGGGTATGTTCAGGGAGAGACAATGATGAGGGTGCCTATACATCATTGGTCTCGCCAGCATTGAGCTCAGATCTTGTGGAGAGATAGAGTTGTTAGTCAAGGCCTTGCTATGTAACAATGCTGGTTGATATGATGCTATACATATGGGTTACCAATTCGACTCTTATCATGAGAATTCTTCAGATTGAGAATGACCAAGTACCATTATGAATACCTCCCTAGTTAAGAGGGAGTGTTGAAAAGTGTAACTAGGTCCTGCTTTCATAATGATGTGTAAATTGTGGTTTTATGTAATTGATGAAAAGAAGAAAATAAAATTATTTTTGTAGTCCTTGAATCATGGGTTTCATGATCAAGGAATTTTATTTTAGTTAAGGTTCCCATTGTGAACCTTTAGACTTTGTCATCTAGTCATAAAAGTCAAATTGATTCAATGTCATGTATGAAGAGCCCTTCTTGGGCATGTTATATTTTTGTACGAGTCATTAAATGTATAGGAAGGCCCTCCAAGACCAAGAAAAGTCACCTCCGACAGGTCGGCTTCAAGAAAAATAATGATATCTCTCAAATAGACATGTCGGCTCACACTCAACTCATGTTGGCTTATATACATGGGCAAACAACTATAAATAGGAAGCTCGGCCTCATTTCAGAAGCAGAATTTTGGTGAAGCAAGTTCGGTTTGAAATCAAGTGCGAAGTTTGTAAGAAGACAAACTACTAATTAGCGAGTAAGGGAAGAGGAAGATCGAGCTCTTTTGGGACTGTTTGTTGGGTAATCTCCTTCACATGTGTGGCAGAAACTAGGGTTTCTGGAGTGGGTACATATGCTATAATAAAAGACGAGAAAAGGGTCTCCAAATCAGTGCTATTGCTAGCTGATTTCATCTAGAAAAGCCTCCTAGTATAGCGAAGGAAGGAATCACCTCCAAACTTTTTCCTACTCCCCACACATGCAGAATCACAACAATACGAATTGCAGATATGTGGAAAAGAGGTCGAAGTTTTAAGGTAGCCGAGAAGTGTAGAAGAAGGAGAAGTTTGACTTGCGTTGACTTGTGCAAGAAAGAGAAGCAGAGAAGAAGGACCTTTGTTTCTTGGTCTTGGAGTGGCAAATAGGTCAAGGGTCTTGGTCTTGGTATTCATCAATTGAAGTCTTTATAAGAAGAATTTGTTCGGGTTTTCCTCTCAAGTGGGAGAGGTTTTGGCCCTGGTTGATAGCCTACATTTGGTGTCTCTTATCTCTTTATGGTTTAAGCATTGGTAGTTTTTTGATGAAGAATAACACTATACTAACATCTTAGTAAAAGAAGATCCTAATCTAAGAAGTAAAAAGCATTCACAAGCAATTATCACTAATAGAGAAATCACCTAATCTCGATGTCCTAGATTTCTCAACAACCTTGAGGTGAGTGTGTTGTCCACACACTTCTAGGGAAAATATTTTACATAGTGGGATTATGCGATCCTCCTCCCCATTTCTATTGAATGGACAATCATTTAGGGTGTGTTGTATCTTTGAAGACAGTTCTAGGCTGGGGAATTGTGCCAAAGAATCTAAGTGAGGGATTTAATTTAAATGGATGACCAATGATTCAAACCATTTACACTTGTACAATCCAAAAACTTCTACGATTTTCAAAGTGTTGATTTTCACTACTAACAACATATAATGCTTCAAATGATTATGATAGATGAAAGAAGAAGTTATATGATAATTAAACATTCATCCCAAATATTTAATTCATCAGATATTGTAGAAATGTGTAGAGAAATTTCTACAGCCAACACATATACATTCAAGAGATGACAAAAACAACAATTAAATGATGCATAGGTACCAATTTAAACAACATGTTTAATTAGCTATTCTCAGTGATAATTATAACTTTACAGGGGGTTGTCAAGGAAGTTAATACTTAACTTAGCCTTACCCTAAGTCCTATGTTACCTTGAACATATGATGAAAAACAGAAATGGATATACCATAAAAACTCACATAAACACAATTGTTGTTAAAATTGAAGTCAGAATCCTTTGATTATCTTCGAAAACTTTCAAAAAAGTACAATGATGTTACTTGGCTCTCTCAAAGGTTCAACCCATCTTTTTTCGAATTGCAATGTATATATAGAGTGCAATTCAAAAATATCTAACTTATTACAGTTTTTTACAAAAATAAAGTTATATCCAAAATGATTTGGATATATCTAATTAACACAATTTAAAATAGGGATTCTGAAGCTAATTTTGTATAAACAACACACTATTTGAGGATGTTGTTCGCAACTGTTGCCTTAAAATCTGCGCCTGTTTTTGTTGTACTGACACCTAAAAGGTTGCATTCTGTTCCTGTTTTTCTGGGCTGCTACCTGAAATCCTACTTTCAGGTTCACTCAAGAATTTCGAGGAACTTATCCCATTTTTCATCATTTGGACATGAAAATTTAATTACCCTCCTGTAGGCTTCATCCACTTCGGTGTACTTCTCAAAAGTTGGCTTAGTGATAAATAGATGATGGACTTCATGCAAAATAAATAAATCATTCTAGAAAAGCTTTACCACTAATGATCCCTTTACCTTAGCAAAGTTTGATTTGTTTGTTTCTATGGCATGTAACTTGTACTGGTAATTTTCTAGTCGAATAAATTGGTCACGAGAATCTCTTAGGGATGGAAGTCCTTTTTGCTGGAGGATAGAAAACTTTATGTGGAACTTCTTGATTTGAGCTTCTAAGTTTTGATATTTGTTTTCTAGTTGCAACATGAAATTTCTTTCTGTTAATACCTTTCTAACTTCTAGGACTATGTTTGTCCTATTTTCAATTCCCAAGTCTTCAAGTTCATCTTTAGTTTTTGAGTTTAGCACTTTGATGATCCTTGTTGCTTCTCATGGTTTGTGATCTAACTCTTCTTTGATTTCTGTTATGGTTGTTTTTGCTTTCTGTACCAGTTGTTCTTGTTCAAAAATTATTTCAATAGATGTCCACAACTCTGAAATGGTTGAATTGATGTCAATTCATATTTTCTCTTTTGCTTCAGATAATGTTTGTGCATTAGTTGATTCATTTGTGTACTTTTCAAGTTGTTTAGTTAGCTTGAAATTCTTCTACACTTACGAGATATACGTAGTATTTTCCTTGAGTTTATTTTCTTCCATTATTTGCAATGATGCCTTTAACTCCTCTATTTCAACATTTCTTAATGATGGGTCTCCCATAGCCTTTGACAAATTTTCAGTGGCTTCTTCACTGGTTGATTCTGTTTGTACTATAGAAATTCTCGCACTCATATCTTGTTCCTTATCTTTTAAGAGTTTTTCCATATATGTTTCCATCTTTTGAATCTGAATATTTTTCTCAACAACTATATGCAAAATATTTTCTTTTTGTTTCTTTAATTGCCCCACTTCCCGAGTTTGAATATGCTTTGTCGTTGGTAATTTCAACTGTTTCCTTAATGCTTCAATATTTGCATTTCTACTCTTAATAATTTCTTCAACAACATTAACATCATTAGGGTCTAATCTTAATTTGATTACCAGATCTTCCAATTCATTTATCCTTGTATATTTAGCTAATAAGGACATCTTTCTAGCTTAAGCTAAGAATCGATATTGTTTAGAGAAGCTTGCAACTTTGACGCTACCATGGCAAAACTTGTCAAGGAGCAATAAATCATCTCACTTGCCTGTTTATGTAGATCAATTTGATCTATTGAATGAAACTGCTTTGTATCAAAAGAAAATACAGAAATCTTGTAATCCTTTGCACTTTTAGGAACTGGAACATTTGGCTCAATAAATGCCAATTGAAATTGTCCTTTGTCAGGGTCCGATGCAGACAACAATATGCTTTGAGTGGTAGAAGAGTTTCCAAAACTCAAAATAGGTAGAAGTCTTCACTGCTTCATTCTTCTTCTTCATTTATTTGAATATTGTGAAAATACTTTGATGTCCTGAAGAAGGGGAATCAGGGGAGTCAATAATTGTTTCTTCAGCTTGTTGTAGAGAATACACAGGCTCACTTGATAGTACAATTGTAATAGATTCCTTTGGATTTCCGATCTCTGATGATTCTTCTTCTACATTTATTGTTTTTCTCCTTTTAAAAACTTTAAACTTTGTTGGTCTAAATCCTAAACCTGTAGGAAACATACTTTCACATGGTCTCTTTAATTCTTTTTCCTTTAATCTTTGAGTCTCTAGAGTTGTCTCACTGGAAATTTGCTCCTCAACCTCTTGCAAAGTATTTTCCTTCCATACTTCTTGATTTGCATATTGTTCAATTTGTGGTTGACATGTGAGTATAGAGCGCTGACTTCTGTTCAATTCTCATGGATGAAATTACTCCCAAAGGATCATAAGATCAGTTGAAAGTTAATTTGAATTTCATCATCTCAATAAATTTCCAACCGCCTTTTCTGTTGCTCTGGTATTGACTATGAATGGGCCAACTTGTGCTTTCAACTTAAATTGGGCCTTTTGTTTCCTAGACACAAAACAAATTTCATCCATTTTCAACCTTTGCCTAATGAACTCTAAAGAAAAATCCTCATAGGCACGAAAACTGGTTGTTTATATGGGGGCAATTCACAATCTTAAACTTTGATTTCCGTAAAATTCTGATAAAGGTATCAATCTCCCACTTTTGATTATTCACTGAGATGCGAGATTCTTCTGATTTTTGTAGATATTCTTAGAACTGCATCACTGCTAAGGAGACACAATGACGAGTATAAAAACTGATCCACAACATCACTGAAAGAATACTCTTCTGTATTTTTATTGACCAAAGAATTCCAATGGATGACAGATTGTGGTCTTCCATGTGAATCAAGCTTCTTTAGTGGGATTTTGAATCTTTATGACTGGTGGTACAAGAATAAATACACCAATATTGATTGATGCTTAAAAGATCCTTCAGCACTGAATTTTAAAAATTGTTCATGAATTCTGATATACACTGGTTAAAATTAAAAAGGACTAAGGGTTTTTTGTCAGATGAAAATACAGATAGAAATCCTAGAATTACTTCATCAACTCACTAATCATTTTGGTACCCTAAAAGACAATAGACCATACAGATAACCTGTCTAGACATTTCTGGAAATATAGCAGAGGAATATAGTGGATTGGTTCGAGGCAATTCTGAATTTTCAGGGAAAAATGACTCGAAAATATGAGCTCATTGTTGAAAGGTAGTTTTTGATAGATTTCCATGAGGGAATCAACTGAAAAATGATGAAGAGTTTATCTGCAAAGCCTGGAAAATTAATTTTGGGGTTATGGAAAACAAAATCTCATTATTTCGGGAACCATGGCTCTTTGATTTGGTAAGTAGTGGCTTTCACGCCAAGTCAGGAATTTTGGGAAATGATGGGTTTGGGGGGAAATGAATTGAGGTAACATGGAATCCCATACTCTGAATTCATCGTTGGCATCTTTGAATTTATGATTATGTAGCTCATAAAAGTCAAATTCACATTGGGTCACTATAATTTTAAATTGGGTATAATTAGAGGGAATTCGTCCAAATTGGGCATGAGAGGTAGGATTGGGCTTTCAATAAAAACTTTAGATTTACCTTTTTAACTGGCTATTTTGAAAATAAAACAAGCAAAGAATCTTTGAAAGAGAATACCCGATGAACTGGCGACTGGTAGCAGTGGTTATTTGTTGTTATCTGGAGGTTCGGTGTCACTGTGTAATTTGGTAATCATTGGTAGACTGATGTACAATGCACTTGACGTGAATCAATTCAGATTTACAAATGGGTTTGAATTATTGTTATTCAAATCACTGCTATTGGCGTGTAATTAAATGACAATCGAGACGTTGGCGAGAGGGATTTAATAGTTTAACGGACAAATAGTTAAATTATTGGGACATATAGCAAAGGTCAATTTGGAAGAAATGGTGGCGATATAATAAAATGACGGGAGTGATGGCTGAGGGTGGTAAGTGGTTTAGAAGGGTGGGGAAGGGCTTCTTGCAATTCTTAGAAAATGGACACGTCATGTCGGGCGGTAATTGCAAAATCGTTCTGCAAACCATACCCTCCCCTCCCCCTTTCGTTAACGGTCGGGAGTGCATTCTTTATAAGTCATTCATAAGAGCGGAGGTGATCCAAAACATCCAAAGCTGCTCGGACGATAATTTCTTGGCAATATTAAAAAAAAAAAAAACTTTAAATAGAATATTTGCGCCTATATCAAACTTTAAAGCAACATTTTAATATATGCTCGCCTTTATTCAAAGTGCATGACAAAAAATATTTTTTTTGTTTTTGTTTTTGAAAAACTATACAATTTAAAAGATAAATTACATATGTAAAAATAAGCTACAAGTTACAACAGGTTGTTTGTATGTGATTTTTACCTTTTTACAATTGAAAGTGTTTTTGATTCCTAAAGGACTCTTAATTATACACATATTTTGACCTTAAAAAAAGCAAGTTAAAGTCAATTTCATGTTTTGTTTATTTTTATCTTTTTAATAGAATTTATTTATAAATGTGTTGATTATATTGGAAATTGGTTAAATTTGAAATTTTAGAACATTAAAGTTTCATGAAATCCAATTCATTATTGTTACCAATATTCCGGTTTTTTAAACTTTTAAAAATAGGAGCATACATAATTGCACACTAACCATGGTGCTGATTCAACCAGCTTCATGCGCTGGACAATTGAAGTGACGTCGAATTCAACATTATTGTCAAATTTAATGTCGTATTATAGTATATCAATTCATTTATGGCTTATTTCATAAATCTTTAATGTATTATAAATTTAAATTTAATCACGCATTACATAGTGTTGTAGGGGAGGATTTACATCCTTAATATTTTTAAAAACAATGTCCATGCTTTTGATATTGAGGTTGTTGTATATAGTATATAATTGATTCAGCTCATTTATGGCTTATTTCATAGATCTTTAATGGTATTATAAATTTAAATTTAGTCACACATTACATAATGTTGTAGAGGAGGAGGTGCATCCTTGATATTTTTTTAAAACGATGTCCATGTCCTTGATATTGAAGTTGTTAGTGATAGTTTGAATAAAGTTTGGTGCAATGCCCCAATTGCCCTAATTGGAGCTTTTATAAAGTAAAAATCATGAAATGCCTAGTTTCCATTGGGTCATTACTTGAGCTCATCAAGGATGAGGAAATGATTATGGATGTAAAGGGAAGGTTCACAAAATGGAGATTCTAGTCTCCATTGGGTCATTACTTGAGCTCATCAAGGATGAGGAAATGATTATGGATGTAAAGGGAAGGTTCACAAAATGGAGATTGGATCAAATGGGTGTGAACTAGTAAGTATATGTGCAAGGTGTGTTTATAAACTAGTGAAATGAAGCATTCAATTTTGAAAATGACATTTATTATATTTCTAACTATTGTGTATTTATATTTATTGCAGGTACATGCTTGGGATGCACATGATGGACCTCTGCATCTTGTTCTTGCATGTCAATCTTTTACTATTATTGTTAATACTGTCACGAGTATAAGCCCAAGTATATCATGATCTTTGTTGATTGGTGGCGTTACTGAGTTGTATGATTGGTTGTGACATTGACATAATTGTATTATTGGTGATATTGATGTATCACTAGTGACTTTTTCTTTTCCATTTATATTCCCTATGATCAACAATTTGTTTTTAATTGGTTTAGGGTTTATGTGGTCCATTTAATGTTTAATTCTTTTCCTTCCAAAAAAATGATTTATTCTCTCTATGCAATAATAATTTTGTTTTCTTTGTAAAATTTGCTTGTACATTTACTAATTGTGAATCAAGACCAAGCCCTACTTTCTTGAGCAAAGTTCAAGGTGAGGACCTTACCTAGGCTTAGGACTAGGAACTTAGTACGAGCCCTAGGGCTAGGAGCATAATACCTAAGTTAAAAACTAAGACTTTGCTTGAGTTTTGCACTAGGACCAGCTCGGGACTAGGATCTTCCTTGAGGTCAAGACTAGGATTTAACCTAAGCTCATTATCATGATCTTACATGACCGCAGGCTCAAGAACTATTTTATTTATTTATTTATTTTAATTTGTCTTTTAATAAAATATTTGACTAGTATTTTGTAATATAATGTGACATCAGTAAGTTGATTTTTGACATAAATGTTCAAAAATTGCTATATCTTTCTAACCATGAAACACAAATTTCAACAAAATAGCAATAACTATATCGACTCTAGGAAAAAATAATTTTGACCTTGTAATCAACGAAAACATTTTGAGCCTATCTAGTGACTATTTTTCAACTTGTGTTAAGGATTTTTACTGTTGGGATGAAAGATTGGTCAAAAATAGTTTTCATTGTTCTTTTTCATAAGGTATTTTGTACATATTTTAGGTCGAACATGGTTTTTCTTCGACTTGTATGGGTTGATATTATAGTAAAAATTAAGGCTTATGATTGCAATGAAGTGGTTTAGAGAAGAGGTAGAGGAGAGATTTCTTCTTTAAAATTGTTAATTGTTTAGGGCCCTAAGAGCTCTCGAAAGATGGAGACATGATCTAAAATCAAATAACAAAGTGGTTAATTTTCATGGCAGGCTAAGTTTGGAGACTAAGAAAAGAAAAGAATTGGCTTTATGCAATTTACCAATAAATTTGTGATTATTTCATTGAGAAAAGGAATGGAAGGCTACAATGCTTAGTGGCATATGTTGGATGATGGGGAGATGGTTGTGCTCAACAAATAGGATGATCATATAGAATGTTAAGCACTAAGAAAAAGGATTAGATAAGAGCCATGAGTGGACCTCACGTTGCCTAACTAAGCATAACAAACTTGACCATAAAGGCTGAGAATTAGTGAAAGGATTATGTGTTGACTTATTGAGCAAAGGACGGGCGACTTTTCTGCTTAACAACCTTTGGTTGGGGAAAGTGTTAGGTGCTTGACTTCCCAAAAGCAAAGTGTGAATCATATCATTGAGCATAGAGATTAATCATGTGCCAAGCAACCCAAGCGAAGAAGATTGCCATTGATCAAACAAACATTGAGGACCATTGGCTAAGGAATGAGTCCAATCTTTGAGCGAAGGATGTAGAGAGCTTGGACCAAGGTTTTGGCATTAGAAAGGTTCTTGAAGAAAACTCGAGGAGGAAACCTTAATCACACTTTTGGGACACTAGTTTCTAAGAACATTGTTGGTTGAAGAAAAGCTTGGGGAGAAAATCTTGTTTGCGTTTTTCAAGTTGCATTTTTATCGTGATTGATGGAAGCCAAAGAGAATGACCCTTTGCAAATTCATGATAACATTGTGTTAGCAACCTAGTGAATGTATCTCATATGCCACTAAAGAGTTGGAGAAGTATGTACTCTAGTAATGACCATAAGGTGACAAAATTTATTGGCTTGCCTATCACTAAATATTTCAAAGGAATCATGAAAAGGTTGAAATACAATGAAGGTTAGGGGTTGATTAAGAGATAAACAACCAGTGTTTATAACCACTAGAGTTTGTAATAAGGGAGAAGAAGAAAGTCAATATCAAGGAAGACTTCTACCTCCATTGCTAGTAGTGTCAAGCACTAAAACACAACCTTATATACTATAAAACCACAAGAAATGTGTTTTCATAGTTGCAAGTATTCTGTAAGGCCATGTGTATTGTAATAAATATGAAGTTTCTTCCCATGAAGGTTCTCTAGTTAAGACATTATTATATTTTGTAAATTTATGGGTGGTTGTTGATGCTTTTATAATTTGTTTCATAACATTTAAATTTTGCATTAAAGTAATGAACAACACAACTTAAATACAATAATAATTAAGTCGAAGTAGATTATGTAGTTTAGATACTTTGGGCAATTTTGACTCACCCATTTGAATGCTTATAAAAAATGTACTATCTTTAATCTTCTCTTTATATTGTGCCATCTCTATATTTATGGTGTTGCTCAATAGTAGATTTCCCTAGAGATGTAGTGTTATTTACAGAGTACTAGATGATGCTATTGGTGTCATTCAATTATATATAATTTATAGATAAATCATCATTATTGAGATTATTAGTCACATTGTTCATACATTTTCCTCAAGTATGCATGGATATTGTTGGTGACACAATTTTAGTAGAAAAGGCTACATGAACATACATACAACCCTAAGGGTTGGTGCATGTGATCATGTAGATGTGTACTTTAGGTGGATCAATTCTTTGAATTATGGTGCTTAGTTCTATAGAGAGTAATTGCCTAAAAATATGATTAACATTTTGTACTTAAATATTATATAAATAGTTGGGATTATGGTCTACATGGTTGCAAAAACCAAGGATCCATTTATACTTGTTATTGAAAATACAAGTGATTGTTGTATATTGTCCCCACATTCCAAAACAAAAATATTGCATTAATTGCTTTTAACCTTGATTTTGGTTTCATTCTAGTTATAGTCCTAAGACCTTCTTTGATAATCATTTGCATGGCATAAAGGTTCACCTAGCTATGTAGATTGACACTATTGTGGGCTACTATGAAAAAAATTCTCAGAGATTGTGGCTGTGGTAGAATGTTGAATTGAGATAGTGGTACATGCAATGCAAGAGACATTATGAATGGGGGGAAGTTCCTATGCTAGGATAAATTGAACAAAAGTCATTAGTGTAGTTATCAAGTTCTAGAAATAGACAATCCTAGGGTTGGTTTCTAACACCAACAAAACAAATTTGTACAAACATTAAAGCACAACAATAATGCTAATTGTTTCTCCATTTCTTATGGATGAAACAATAATTATTCATTGTTTTTATGTATGGCACTATCAAGCACACAACAATGGAAAGAGAGTTTACATTTTGAGAGTGGCGCTCTTTAGTCAAATGATTTTGTTTGTAATGCTGATAAAATATTTTTGGAGTTTCTAAATAGTGAGTTGTGCGTTATCACGCTGTATTTATTGGTTAAGCCTTAATATTGCTCATTTATAAGTGCAAAAGTAGTGTTGCATTGTAACATCATGATATCTTATTTAAAACTCCTTATAAATGGTTGGGTTCATACCTTGAACAATGATGCAAATTGTAGTACCTTGCTTTTGACCCTTAGAATTATGCTTGATTAGATTGTGTACATATTATGATGAGATGGCTACGTTTACTAGTTGTGATTTCCATGTGGGCTTAGGTCATAATACACTCATGATGCACATCTATATCTAGTTTTGACCAATTCCTAGAGTGGACTCCAATTAAGGTTCGATTAGAGAATGACATAATTGTTAGACTTAAGTATTTGTTTTATGTTATGTATTTCCTAGATATGATGTGGTAATGTCACTATGGCACATGTTTAAATAACATGACGGCACATAATATGATTTCCATGAGATTAGTTGCCAGGATAAAAAGGGATATGATAGATAAGGGAAATGAAAAGGGGTTCATTGTGTTGAAATTTCTAACTAGCTTCAATTTTCATAAATGCATTTGAAATGTACCTATCAAAAGAATGAAGAAACTATTTATTATTATTATTATTATCATGACTTATTAAAGCATGGGTTTCATGCTTGGGTTATCATGTCTTAGGTCAAAGTCCCCATTGTGGACTTCTAGGATTTATTCTGAGTCATAGAATCATTGTACATTAAAAGAGACCCTTCTTGGGCTTTTGAATCATGTAAAAAGAATTATTTTTGAGTCAAAAATGAAATTAATCTCCACAATACCAAATCGGCCTCAAGATAAGTAATTCAACCTCCCTAGAAGGCTATAAATACAAGGAGTCCGAATTCATTTGGAGCATCTCATTCTCTCTCACATAGTTTGATCTCTGACGTTGGAAGCTAGAAAGTGAGAAATTGTTTAAGGGCTGAAAAAGGAGTTGGAAAGAAGTGTGAGTTTTTAGAGGAAGATAGAAGGGCTCAAAATCAAAATTTTGGGACAAATCTCACTCAATTCCGAGGTGTATCAAGGGAGATTGAAGTTCTCCAAGTTTGGTTGAAGCTGTTGTTGCCACTGTTGCTGGGTCGAAACTGCTATTGCTACTGTTGTTGGGTCGAAATTGTTGTTGCTACTGTTGTTCGATCGAAGTTGTTGTTGATGTTGCCAAGTTGAAGTTGCTGCTTGTGAAGGGTTGTCATATGAAAAAGAAGGATTGAGCGCTGACTTGGTGTGGAGGAAATCTTTGTCTGGGTTTGGAGTCTTGGATTATCTCGAGAAACTATTGAAGGAAGAATTGTTGATTGGGTTTTCTAATAGATAGGGGTTTTTCCCTTGCTGTCTGCCTACATATGTTGTCCTTGTGTTATTGTTTTGGTAATTTCTTAATGAACTAAAAGAGAAAACAAGAGCATAAAGATAAAAGAATGACAAGTAATTATCTATCTAAGAAAATATTTCTGCCTTTCTGATTTTCTAACATGGTATCAGAGCTAAGGTGAAGGAGGAAAAAGGCAGTCTTGAGTATCTACTAGAAGAAATCTAAAGGATTGATCTAGGGATCATATAAGGAGCTCTTGTAAGAGAAGAAGCTCACTATCTTCAAGGACAATTTCTAATACACTAAAGAGTGAGAACAAGTTGGAAGGAGCATCAAACTACATACCTTGGAAGAAAAGAATTGATCTCATTCTTGAAAAGAACAAGGTCTTGAATGTTGTCAAAGGGAAGGTGAAGAAACCTACCGAAGAATCCAGTGATGCAGACAAGGTGAAGTATAGAGAATTGGAAATATTGGCTATGACTTGGATGGTAGAAAGCATTAAGGACAATATTGTCCCATACATTTCCAATAGAGACCATGCCCAAGAAATGTATGAAGCATTGACAAAATTATTCACTATAAAAAACATTGGTCAAGTAGCAAGCTTGAAGAATGAGTTAAGGACTACTAAGATGAGAAAGGATGATACTGTGGCTCCCTGCTTTGTAAGGATATCAAGGATTAGAGATGAACTTCAAGCCATAGATGAAATAATACAAGAGAAGGAGCTAGTGATCACTGCACTATTGGGATTACCACCCACATGGAGCTCTTTTGCTTCACGTCTAAATAGTTGGAAAGAAGCTTCCACCTTTGAACAATATTGGAATGCTTGGACCCAAGAAGAAATTATAATATCATTAGTATCCAACAACAAAGAAGAAAAGGTGTCAAATGCATACTTCGCTTCTCATAAGAAAGGACACTCCAAGAAGTCAAAAGGTCCAAGAAAGAAGGTTGATATGTCCAAAATAAAATGCTACCAATGCCATAAGATGGGTCACTATAGAAGTGACTATCCCGACAATCCGAAGAACAAGAAAAGAAGTAGGGATCAAGCCAATGTAGCTGAAGAAGGATCTCCAAAGAAGACTAAGCTTGAAGAATTGGATTTAAGGGAATTACACTACTAAAGTCCTTTGATCTAAGTTTTTGTTATTTCACTTAGGTTTTTAGTTTTTAGGTTTAACATATTTTGGAAAACACTTTTTATTTATGTTCTTAAGGTTATAGGTATCCCTCAAGCTTGGAGGGAGCCCTCATTAAATTCCAAAGATAAATATCTTATTACCATTTTCATTTTTAGTTTTCCTTACTTATCTGGTTTTGTTTGCATTAAATACTAATCACATGTCTACTCTTAGGAAAATTTGTTGAAGACTCCAGGAAGAATGTCTCACAAAAAAAAGCATTGGAATTACGAGGTTTGTTAAGAAACAAGAGGTATGTTTTGAATTACAAGTTTTGCTCTCTCCATACTCGTTCTTGATAAGCTATTACTAACATCTTTGTGTCTAGCTTTCCTGAATCTTAAATATTCTTGATTGGGTGATTCATCATTAGATAAATCTACCCTCTTCATAACTTTGATTGCTCTTGTAGAACCCTAGAAAGGTTCATTGTGAAAACCCTAACTTACGGGTATGTCAATGATTATGTGTGAAACCTTAATTTGCTTAGGGTTATTGTTAAAAGAAAATGTTTGATGTTTTGATGATGTCATGTTTGGGATTTTGGTATGGCTATGGAAACCCTAACTTGTTAGGGTTGAATGGTGATGTCTAAAATCTTGAACCTTTGAAGTATTAGGGCTTGCTATGTTTTGTACTTAGACCCTAGATCATTAAGGTTTGGTAGGGTGTATAAGCAAGACCCTTATAATGTCCTAGAAATGACATCCTTGGCATGTATGTGTTTTTTAGATTAAACCCTAGTCTGATTAAGTTCGTTATATGTCTAACTCTTATTGATATTTGTATAGTTGATTTTGACTAACACATGTTATGATATGTTTGTGCATGATGATGGAATCCTAGATGTATAAGTTGACCTAATTGTTGATGGTCATGAGTCTTATGGTTTGGAACTAAGCCCTAGTCGAAGTTTGATTCTCTAGGATCTTTGAATTCTAGGGTTTTGTAAACAAACCTTATTAGAAGTCCAAATCTTTGATATATGATGACAATGTGATAATTGGAGATTTGTGTAAGATTGTTAAAATTTGAGTTTTATATGTTTGATTGTTTGAGAAAATCTATGGTTTGCAACAAACCCTAGTGGAAGTTAGTCATGTTGTTACTTTGAAATGAGCTGTGTTTGGTAAGACTCATGTATGAAATCTAGGGTCTTGCACTAAATCTTAGTAGGAATTCTAATCATATGAATTCTGAAAGTTGTTAGATACATTGTAAATCTATATTTGTTTGAATTGTTTCTAAAGTTTGCTATATGATTTAGTAGGGTATGTCATACCTCTGGAAGAAACATTGAAACCCTAGATGTAGTGAAAGTTGTAATGATATGCTCAAAGTCTTTATGAAGTAGCCTAAGGTTTATGACAAAAACCCTAGTAAGAAGTTGAAGAGTATGTGTCTCTTGTTTGTAATTAAGTTTGGTATCTGATATATAGAGTTGAACGCTTCCGTGATTCATGCTTCTATAGATTTGGTTGTACTTTCTCTCTAATTTGTGCAGGTACATAATCTTCAAAGATGGTGAAGATGTTCGTAAAATAAAGTTGATGAGTAGGATGGAAGTCATGAAAGATTCTCCAATGTCGTAGAAAAGAGTTGCTGAGATAAGAAAAGTCGGATCGATTTGTGGAATATGTTGTTGCATGATAAATAAGAAAGGAAGTTGCATGGTTGAGGAATCTTCTGTCAAGATTCATTGGAAAACGTTCTCAGTCCTACTATGAAAAGTTGAGAGGCAACATCAAGTTTTTTGAAAGACCCCAGAGGTTTGTATCTATTTATGTACATTTGAAAGTTTGTCACTGATTGGGGATGTGTTCGTACATGTAAATCTCTCAGAAGTTTGATGTAGTATACCTAGGGGGATATTATGGGGTTCAAAGGGAGGTACCTAAGGTAATAATAAGATGTAAAGATAATAAATAAATGGGCCATAGTTAATAAATAAAGTGGTTAACCTGCATCATGTAAGGGACCACAAGTGGTTAGCAATAATGTGATAAACCCATTGTATTAGATATATGGTATTGAGAGACCTGTGGTAATAACCCCGGGTATTGTATGTATGAAGCCTATATAGAGGCTAGAGACTCCCCATTGAGAGATGTGAAGGATTATTGTATTGGAAAACATATGGATTGTGGAGTGTTCTCCTTCCTTAAGGAGTGATTGTATGGTGTTGCCTTACCTCAAGGGTTTGATATTAATAAATATCTGAAATTTATCTATTTCTCTTTTGTTATTTCTAGGCATATTTTTATTTTCATATATTTACAGGTCATATCTATTACAAATGCTAATGTAGTATACATAGGGGGGATATTATGGGGTACAAAGGGAGGCACCCAAGGTAATAATGAGATGTAAGGATAATAAATAAATGGGCCATAGTTAATAAATAAAGTGGTTAATCCGCATCATGTAAGGGACCACAAGTAGTTAGCAATAATGTGATTAACCCATTGTATTAGATATATGGTATTGACATACCCATGGTAATGACCCATGGTATTGTATGTATGAAGCCTATATAGAGGTTAGAGACTCCCCATTGGGAGATGTGAAGGATTATTGTATTGACAAGCATATGGCTTGTGGAGTGTTCTCCTTCCTTAAGGAGCAATTGTATGGTGTTTCCCTACTTCAAAGGTTTGATATTAATAAATATCTGAAGTTTACATATTTATCTATTGTTATTTATGGGCACATTTCTATTTTCATATATTTGCAGGTCAGATCTATTACAAGTGGTATTAGAGAACTTGCTTGGGAAAAACGGGGAGATCTTTTTATTTGGTTTTTGCAAAAAAAATTTGGAGCGACAAGTTTTCAAATCAGATCTGAAACTTCTGGTGCAAAATTTGCAGAAACAAATTGTAAATCTAGATTCTTTGCAAAAAAATACCCAAATTCAAAAAAAATAATTGGCCGAGTCAAAGTCTAGATGAAGGAGATATCATTGATTTAAAAATCAACTGTGTTGCATAAATTTTTCTAACAAAAATTTGTGGACGGCGGATCTCCAGTCAATTTTCGCAATTTTTGTGGGGAATTTTGAGAAACTAAATGAAGATCTCAGATCTTCTTGAAAAATTACCCAATTTGGAAAAAAATTCGGTCGAACTAGTGTCTGGATGAAGGAGATATCACTGATTTAAAATCAGCTTCTTCTTCGTCCTTTTTTTTTGCAGATTTTTTTTGTGATGACGGGACGGTTGCAGCGCGAATTAGAAATTTCATAATCCCCAGATCGAGATTTCTATCACATGGGAAGATTCAGAATGGTGGTCATTCCATTTCCAAAAACAAGTTATAATAAGGATTTTGAGCCATATTGATCGAGTTGTGTCCATTTAAATATTCGCCAAAGTGATTTTTTCAAAACCCTCTTCATGGCTTCTAGCAAAGATTTTTTGCAGGGAAAGATAATGGTCCTACTATTTAAGAATTCATAAAGATCTTAAGAAAATTTCTCAGAAATATTGGACAGGTTTAGTAGGGCTTTGGCTGAAAGATGAGGCTGCCATATGGTGGAGCTCACTTGACAGCAAAAAGTTGTCCAAACTTTCGGATGAAGAATTTGAAAAACTCCTTTTGGAGAAATGGTCTCATGCTACACAACAGGAGAATGAAACACAGAAAGGGTTATTTTTTGATGATATCTCCTTATTACAAGTTCATGGATGTATTCAGAAAGAGAAGATAATAGTGTCTATCAATCCTAATCGCAAGCATAATTTTATTTATGTTCATTTGGCTAAAAGATTGCAAATCCCAGTCAAACAAATGGAGCACACACATGTTAATAATGAGCAGGTGCAAGTTTATAAAGATTTGAAAATTTCTATGGATAAGTATGTATTACATTCTGATTTTTATGCTTCAGATATAGCTAATGTGGATGTTGTTTTGGAATACCCTTGGATGGAATCTGTTGATACTATCAATATTAATGTGCAAAAGAAATTCCCGAAGCTCTGGTATAAAAAGAAGAAAATTACATTACATGACATTGCCATTAATAAATAGGTAGAGTCCAAGGAGGCTGAAGAAGAAAATGTTGCAAGTACTGATACATCAGATGAGGAGTCCATGGTTGAATTAATACTGGAAGATAAGTAACAATTGCAAGTGCCACAACATGTACCGGATACCAATCAGGCTCCATTAGGTGGTGAATTAAATAAAGATACACCATTGGTTAAAACTTCAACATATCACCACCCACATCACCCAGCAAGAAAACAACCAACACAATGGCAAAGAATTAGTAACAAGGATAACAGTCACCGCATGACAGATAGAGGTGTGAAGATCCAACCACAACACATCAACACAGAGGAACTACCAAGATCAACTCCCATTTCAAACAAGCGAGGTACCGACTAGATTTACTAATCACATGTCTTTGTGATGGTTAGATGCATGTGCATGGCACCAGTGGACTACTCTTTTGAGTAGATCTTATTATATGTGTTCTTTTTATGTTTCGGGGACAAAACATGTTTGGGTGGGTGGAATGTAGTATAACTAGGGGGGATATTATGGGGTACAAAGAGAGGTACCCAAGGTAAAAATGAGATGTAAGGATAATAAATAAATTGGCCATAGTTAATAAATAAAGTGGTTAACCCGCATCATGTAAGGGACCACAAGTAATTAGCAATAATGTGATAAACCCATTGTATTATATATATGGTATTAAGAGACCCATGGTATTGTATGTATGAAGCCTATATAGAAGCTAGAGACTCCCCATTGAGAGATGTGAAGGATTATTGTATTGGCAAGCATATATCGTATGGAGTGTTCTCCTTCCTTAAGGAATGATTGTATGGTGTTTCCCTACCTCAAGGGTTTGATATTAATAAAGATCTGAAATTTATCTATTTCTCTCTTGTTATTTATGGGTAGATTTCTATTTTCATATATTTGCAGGTCAGGTCTATTACATTTGATAACATGTTTCTACATGCTTAATATTGTTAATAAGTTTGTTTGGAGAGATTTGTTGCCGATCTACTTGATTCGGGAGGATTTGTTACCGATTGAAATAATTGAAGAAGTCGAGGCTTTGTGAGTAAGACATTGTCTGGGAGGACATTTGGCCGACACTTTGTGTTTGATGTCTAATTTCCAAAGTAGGGAGGGTGGCATTAGTCATTTAGCTCTGACCTCGGATAGACACCTGGATCCCTGGTTTGATGGTTAGTAAGTAAGCTTGATGGTACCTAGAGAGGTTGAAAGCTTTAGTCCATCTTAGTCCCACTTGGATAGATTACCCTGGTCAAAAATCTAGTCCATGGCATTGCGATGCCTAAACTGTTGGAGGACCTTGGATAGATTTCTTTAGTTAGGAATCTAGTCCATGGCATTGTGGTGCCTAAAGTTCTTCATGGTTCATGTGTTCTGAGATCTTCCTTGTACTTGTACTGATAAATACCTCCCTAGTTAAGAGGGAGTGTTGAAATTTGGAACTAGGTTCGGTTTTCATAAATGTATTTGAAATGTACTTATCAAAAGAATGAAGAAAATATTTTTATTATTACTAGCATGACTTATTAAAACACGGGTTTCATGCTTGGGTCATCATGTTTTAGATTAAAGTACCCATTGAGAACTTCTAAGATTTATTTTGTGTCATTAGAGTCATCATACATTAAAAGAAACCCTTCTTAGGCTTTCGAATCATGTAAAAAGAATTATTTTTTAGTCAAAAATGAATTTAGTCTCCTCCACAACGAGTCAGCCTCAAGAATATTAAGTGGGTCTCAAGACAAGTAATTCGACCTCCCTAAAAGGCTATAAATACAAGGAGTTTGAATTCATTTTAAGCATCTCATTCTCTCTCACATAGTTTGATCTCTGAAGCTGGAAACTGGAAAAGTGTGAAATTGTTTAAGGGCTATAAAAGGAGTTAGAAAGAAGTGTGAGTTTTTGGAGGAAAATAGAAGGGATCAAAATAAAAAAAATTGGGACAAATATCACTCAATTCTGAAGTGTATCAAGGGAAATCAGACTTCTCCAAGTTTGGTCGAAGTTGTTGTTGCTACTGTTGCATGGCCGAAGTTGCTGCTGATGCTGCCAAGTCGAAGTTACTTGTGAAGGGTTGTCATCTGAAAGAAGGATTGAGGGTTGACTTGGTGTGGAGGAAATCTCTGTCTGGGTCTAGAGCCTTGGATTATATCTAGAAACTATTGAACGAAGAATTGTTGACTAGGTTTTCCCCTAGATATAGGTATATTCTTGGTTGTCTTCCTACATCTGTTGTCCTTGTGTTATTGTTTTGGTAATTGCTTGATGAACTAAAAGAGAAAAGAAGAACATAAAGATAAAAAAATCACAAGTAATTATCTATCTAAGAAAATCTTTCTGCCTTTCTGATTTTCTAACAAATTGGGAAAATGAAATTCCATGTGATGTGTCACTTAGAGAATCCTCAACCCTTTTGATCATGTCGTCTCCCAAATAGAAGGTAAAGTAGCCACTATGAAAGAACATTCATGACTTTTAACTTTCGTGGAATGGTGAGCTTTTTGGGAAAATTTGTGATTTTTTCCCATACCACACACCTTCTTAATCCACTAAATCATGTTTATGTCCATCTCAATTAGGTAATTTTGCAACAAGAACCATTTAAAGAGATCAAGTGTCATATTGTTACTAATGTCCTCCGACATACTTGACATTCAACAATCCTTAAATAATTTAGGTAGGTACCTTTGGGCGTGTAAATGGTGTAGTTGTAATGCAACATATAAATCATAGTTACCTGTGAAAGGAGAAAACTACTTAGTACTCGTTTTTTTGAGGTAGCAAAAAATCACTCGATTTTGAAGAGTGGTGATTCAAAATACATTTTTTAGCATATTTTTAGCACTTTAATTTTTCTTATGTATCAAGTGTGAATATTTTTTTTAGATGTTAGTGATTTTCATGTTGATTTTGAAAAAATGTTGATGCAACGTCAACCCATTTTTTTTAAAAGTTTGATTTTTGACACTTCAAATTTTCTAATGCCTTTTTCTTCCCTAAGTTTTTTTTTTTTTTAAGTGTATTTATGTATTTGTGTGTTTTTTTCCAATTTTTTTTTGTAATGAAATCTTTATTTTTTTGTATAGTTAATTTTTTTTTTTTTAAATGGTTAGTATTTTATGTAATGTTAATTAATATTTCAATGGACATCAAATAATTGTCACTAAAAAAACAATAGTTTAAACATTTGACAAAAAAACACATTTTCAATATAAATATAATGAAAAAATTACACATTTTCAAACTTTTTGTCAAAAATGAGATGTCAAGTAAAATTTTTTTATGGGAAAATCTTAACAAAAAAAACACTTAAAAATAACATTTTTTTAATGAATTTTATGTTAAAAATAATAGTAATCACATGTTTTTTACCAAAAAAAAAAAAAAAAAAAAAAAAAAAAAAAAAAAATGATTCACATAAAAATTAAAGTGAAAATCGGATAATAGAAATGTTGAACATATAACAACAATAATCAAATGCCCATTATTCTCATAAAATTTCAAAGTCAAAACATTACAAGTAAAACTAATGAAGGTCTCTCAAAATTGAACTTGATTTGCAATCATAACTTAAATGTCATCAATAATATCATATAATCCATGCTCATCATCTTCTACAACTTCATTATTTTCTTCTTCCATAATATTTTTGCTTGAGTTTCCTCATTTTCTTCTTTTAATGGATCTTTCATGTCTGCAAATCTTCCAAAGTGATATTTTGCAATCATTCCATATAATTGTGGTTGAGGTTCCTTTTTTTTTTGGCACACGTGATTCATTAAAATCTTCTTTCCTCAAATCAATTTCTTGCATTGCATTTGGAAGAAATTGAAGAACATTAATTCTTTGTTGAATAAAATTGCATTGTCGTGGGTCTCTTTCAATCGCAATGCCATTTCTTCTTTTCTGCATGCAACATGCTAGTGTTGTACCTAATCATCAAGCACAAAAACAATAAGTAAATTAGTATAAACACGCACATACACACACAGACACACATATATTAAAATTCAATTTTATATAATAAAACTTACCTGAACCTAAAAATAAATCCAAAACCCAATCTCCTTCATTTGAACATAAATCTATAAGATAATTAATCAATGTTTGCGATTTTTATAAATGTTAAATATCTCTTCTTTGGCATCTTTATCCTCATATGTTAAGTTTTTTACAATAGCATCATGAACTAGTACTTGGATATGACTCTTTCCATTTATTTGGTTCAAAAAAATAGACTTATAACTATTATCTTTTGTCCAACATTCAACATGGATGAACTCACAATCACTTATAATTGGATGATCTCCGGAAAAAATAAGCTTTGACTTTTGTATGTAACATGACATAGTAAAAATTTATTTAACTTGTACATAATTTTTTTTTACATTAATCAAACATACAATTTCAATGTCTTACCATGTAAGTTGCATCCTTGAGTTTGATTTTCCCTTGAAGCTTGTTAATAACATTGCAAATTGTGTGTCTGAATTAAATGTCACAAATCTTCAAAGTGGTGATGTTGTGACTTCTTGAAAGCCTGTAACCACTTTATTAAGAGCTTGATAAGTGTGATGGACCTCTAAATTAGACATAAATTAAGGCTATGCCTCTAAATTAAACATAAACTAAGACCCATCTGACCATCTTTCAACACATTAAACCTCTCTTTTTGCATTAGATAATGTATTTTTAACTTTAATATGTTAATTAGGAAGGTTTATGGATAATTGCATATTTGTGCCTAATATTATTTATTTTGTGGAATATTGTAAAAATATTGGGCAAATTGTGAAAATTTGGAGGAGGAAATAATTTAGGGACCCGCTTCCTACTAGAGGAGTATTAATATTAAATAGTAAATCAACAAGATATTCTTGAATTATGACATAGATTGTGGAGCTCCAATGATTGAGAAAATCTAAGAATGTGTTCCCTGCCATTTAATGCAGATTCCTAGTATTGGGAACTCTATCCACTAATTAAGGGATTTTGGTGGGAAAGACTTCCTTATTTCATGGGGAATGATTCCTAATCATTTTATATAAGTACGAAGTTGAATTTTCCTCTAGGGGTAGATTTTTATTAGCCTTCTTATGGAAAGAACTCCTATTTTTGCAGCTCCACTGTCATTTATTGTAGCGATGTAATTGTATTGATGGAAATAATGAAAATTGGTGCTATGTTTAACTTCTAAATCTTGGTCTCCTCCATAGGACTCTGAGTTTCCTTGGGCTTAGCCATCCCAGGAGCCTCAAAGCCCTTTTGTATCATTTACTTTTTTCCTTTTCACTTCTTATTCACATGCATCTATTGTTTTTGTTTCTTTCTATTTCTACATTTAATATTAATGATTTCTTGTTTTAGGATTGGGTTAAATGGTTGATGTAAGTTCTTTTACTGGATCAAAAACATCATTTCATCTTTGGAAAAGCTTTGGAAGGTCATAATAGTCATTGAGCTACTTGGATTAGTTTTCTTATTTCGAAATTTAGATTTCTAGAACTCCTTTGTGACAAATAACAATAAATTTTTGTTATTTTTTAGAGCATGCTAATGAGCTTCAACCGAGTTGGTTCCAATTGCATTAGATATAAAAAACATTCTAGTTAATAACAAAAATTGCCTCATTACATTTGCACTTTATTTAGTTAGACATTTTATAGATTTACTAGCTAACTAGTTCTCGAATTTCTAGATTTTAGACTAGTAATTTTCTGTCATTTTTTAGCGGGGGTTAACAAAGGTCCTTTTGAGTGATTCCACTTGGAATGAAGATCTAAAACATCCTATTTAATAACAAAATTTTTCCCATCCAATTTGGATTTGATTTGATTATTCATTCGATGAATTATAACTCATTAGAAAATTTGTTGTTTCCTGTAGTAGTATTACAAGAAACCAAATAGTAGCCTTCCAACATGCATATACTTGCCCAAGTTCACTCAAGAATATTAGTTATTGTCCCTTAGGGTTGAACCAAGACTCCTAGGTTCTAAATCAATGATTATGGAAGACTAAATACCACTTAGGACTTGTCTCTTTACCCATGCAAAACATTTCAGCGATTTGGGTTAATAAACAAATTTATGAATTGGATAATACAATGATGATTTTCTTGATTGTCACATCCAATGAACTTCGTTAATGGATATAAACTCATTGAAATGTAATGGTTGACATTTAGTTCATGATCTTACTTTATACAATTAGAATAGGTTTCTTTCCTTGTACTTTCTTTCTTGCAATAGGTTAAAGTTTCAATTTCGAGTATTTCATTTTTAGCAGTGAGTTTAAGATTTGACTTCAGTGCATGCACTCCATTACATCATGACAGCTAATGAATGACACATTGTATGTTGTGCATATAGTGTTGATACCTCTTAAGTTTATACGAACCCTGGGTTGATAATTAAAGTCGGTAGTCGTTGAGGTGTCAAAGTATGCATTGTTTTTTTCCCTAATTGATTTAATTATTTTACTTTCTACAATAACAAAAAAATTTCATTAGGAATATTTCATTTCAAAAACGGAAAATTTCATTGCATTAGTGTTTTCATTCAATCATAAAAACAAAAACAAAAAATTCTCCAACACCAACCCCCTCCATTTGATTATGTGGTGCAGTAAGAGTCACATCAACATCCACTTTTGCAGGTATAAGAAGAAGAGATGGTAAAGAATGTAGAAGAAAGAGATGGAGATGATGACAATGAGGAAGATTCTTTCGAATTTCCCATTCAAGATATTGATGGTAGTGTGCATATGAAAAACATCCCTTTCTTCCAAACTTTCATGGTATAAGGTCAGAAGATCCGGAAACATTTTTCTTTGAGTTTGAAATTGTTTGTAGATCTTATGATTACCTATTAAACACTAAAAAATTGAGATTATTTGCGGTAACATTGAAGGATCATGGAGTAAGATGCAAAAGATATTTCTAGAAAAATATAGAGACCATGATCATAAAGAATAAATCTTTAGAATGAATAAAAAAGAATATGAGAGTCTAGAATATCTAATAGAGAAGTTCATGTATAATGTTAAGAGGGAAAAACTACATCATTTAGGATCCACTAAAAATCCTCTTACTTAGAACAATTAGAGATAAAACATAGTTACCGATCAAACGAGAAAATGAACTGGTACCCGTTTTTTTGAGGTAGCAAAAAATCACCTGATTTTGAAAAGTGGTGATGCCAGAATACACCTTTTTAGCATATTTTTAGCACTTTAAATTTTCTTATGTATCAAGTATGAACAATTTTTTTTTAAAAGTTAGTGATTTTCATCTTGATTTTGAAAAGATCTGATGCAACATCAACACATTTTTTTAAAGAGTTTATTTTTGACACTTTGATTGATTTTTATTTTTTATTTATTTATTTATTTTTATGTAGCAAGTATGAACACATTTTTTAAATGTTAGTGATTTTCATCTTGATTTTAAAAAGGATTGATGTAGCATCAACCCTTTTTATTTAGAGGGTTTATTTTTTACACTTTAAATTTTTTGATGTATTAAGTGTGGATTTTTTTTTAAAATGTTTTGTGATTTTCATGTTAAAAAAACTCAAATAATAAAAAAATATATAAAGAACACTCGATAAATTAAAAATAAAACAAATTAAATTGAATATATAAAAAACATAAAATATAAACATCATAACGATTTTTAAGTTAAAAAAAAATAAAATCATCCACACAATAATAATTAAAAGGAAAAAAACCTAACCAAAATAAAAATTAAAAATTGAAAAAATAATTTCAAATTAATAATTAAAACAAAATTAAAAAACAATAAATAAATAAATAAAATAAAATATTTAAATTAAAAACACATCAAACTAAACTTATATATATATCTTATATATACTTAAAAAAAAATTAAAAAATAAAATAAAAACAAAAGTTTAAAAATTTCCATCGTTTTGAAAATATATAGTAAATGAACTCAACTCACATCTATTGGTTATGTTAATTTAATTCACAGACACGACACTCATTATTGAATACTGGATTTTGTATTTCTTTGACATATATTAATTTAATTTACATATAAATTAATTCTAAAATTAAAAACAACTAATATTTTTGTGTAATTATAAATTCATTAATATATTGAATATATTTATTAGATTTTATATTTAACTAAAATTAAGAATTCACTGCCTGTGCATTAATAGTTAACCAATAGTGATAGCCAACAGTGAGTAGGTTAACTCCTTGGAAGACGACGAAACAGGGGCTCCACAATGACGTTGAATTCTGCATAAATTAATATGCACACGGCATAATATTGAAAAAATATCACAACTGTCGAGATAATATTTTTTTAAGTTAATTTAGTTGGATTAACTTATAGATTTTACCAGGCAATATAGAATATATCATACCTCTCATTGCTATGGTAATATGCACATGGCATGTTATTAATGGAATAATATCACAATTGCAGGCTACCTCCCCGACCACACTAGCGGCCAACCTTGCCGACGGTGGCAGGTCGATTCTGGGAATCGACTTGTCACTCTCGGGCAGGGGTTGGTCGCGAGCCCGAGAGGGTACGCGGATTT
>APFE031158798.1:0-20471 GCA_000404065.3 Pinus taeda | reverse complement strand
GTTAGGTTTTATTATCCTAAGACTAAAATTTAAAAAGGGTCCTCATTTATATCTCTAACCTTAGCTATTGTTATTCATAAATGGGGGATTGTTTCATATTATAGCGAGAGCATGATGTAGGGGTATCTATAATTTCTCTTTAACCGAGAGGTCAAAATATTTTACTGGAGGAGTTGGTTCCTAAAAATTTGGATTGTTAGGCCAGAAATTGTTTTAATTTTCCTCGTATTTGAGTAAATTAGTCAAATTGTTTTAGCAGTTGTAGTTTAGGTAGATTTTTATCTAGCTTAGTCCTCATATTCTATCTTCGAGGATAGTAACTAAATTAATGTAATATTCATATATTTGATTAATGAAAAGAAAGAGAAGTGTGGTGGAGTGTGATTTTTTTTCCCAAGAGCTCTATGTTGTGTTTCATATTAATCCATTCTTCTCCCACAATCCTTCAGAAAAATCTGTGTTTTGATTTTTTGCCTTACATTTAGTTGGTGTTTGGAGCATTAAATTGGATGAGATGAAGGGATAGGATTTATCCAAATAAATGCCTTAGAGGCATCGCAAATAAGAGAGGAAAACTAAGGGCCAAAGAAAACTAGAGGGACAAAGAAACGTGTTTGAGACTAAGTCCAATAGGCCAACACTTATTGGATTTCATTATTTTTGGAAAGTTTGTTAGTTTTTTTGGGGTTAGGATCATTACTTTCCAGATTATAGGACACAAATCTAGCTGGCTGCCCAGATAAACTATAAGTTGAAAGTTGAAATTGTAAGTCAGAAGGAAGGACATGGATGCACAAACTAAAGGAGCAAGTGAGGAGCTTTGATCTTGTGGGAAATTATAGGCCCAACTTGAAGGTTTCACCTCGGCGACACTCATAAGCACCCTGTTATCAATGCGTCGAGCTCATATAAGTGGGATAGAAGCATTAGGAGTGGGACCTAATTGAGTGCGGGTGTTGATAGAACAGATGTTATGAAACCAGCTCACAAAAAGATAGAAAAGAGAGATCAACGCCTTATAAATAAGCCTCTTCGAGGGGGAAACCTCCTTTACATTGCACAAATGAGCAATTCTTGGATGATACAAATAACAATACCTCCTTTCTATATATAAGAGTCTAAGGGGTCATAATATAATCAGAGCCGACATAACAATAATAATGTGAGGGCACAATAATAACAATAGTGGGCTTCTATGGGGCACAATAATAACAATATGGGGACTACGTGGGCACAAAAATATAATAAGGGAGTTGTAATAATAACAATAAGGGGTTACACTAGTACTATAGGGACCTAACATTCCCCTATCCTTAAAAAAGTGTTGTCCTCAACGCTTGAGTAGTTCTTGATGCTTCTGTATAAAATTCTCATCCTTCCCTGTGGAATGTTCAATGGGTAAGTTCTTCCACTTGATCAGATACTCTGAAATTTATCAATTTTGTAGTTGTCGACTTCTAGCTTCTATGAATGCTTCAGGTTCTAATATGATTTTTCCTTCCTTGTCATGTTCTGGCAATATGTTCAAAACTGGGATCTTCGACAACTTTTGAATGAGTTCCCACCCTGCTTCGTCATTTTTCCATTCCTCCCTTGCTTTGTTTATCAAATTTGTTTGGATAATTATACCAACCTCTACCATTTCTGCAACCATATGTTCAATTTCACTCCTTTGGTCCTATGGACATCTATAAGGCATGATGTTTGGAGGAACACTTCCTGGAATCAAATGAATAGCATGATCATGATCACAAATACGTGGGATACCTTTGGGATTCTAAAATACCTTGGAATGATTGTCCAAGACTTTTTGGAGATCTGGAGAAATAGATGATTTCAATGTGGGAACCATTAGCGAACATAATTGTGCAATTATGCCTCATTGTTCTTTCTTTATAAGCTTTGTCATTATGTTAGAGCTAATTATCTTTCCTAGTTTCCCTGTGATACCCTTAATTCAAATTTCTTTCCTTCTGAAGAAAAAATCATGAAAAGTTCTTGAAAATTAAAAGCTATTATCCCCAAGGATTGTAGCCATTAGACTCATAGTACAACATCAGTACCACCCATTGGAACGGAAAGCATTTGGCTATTCAATACATATTCTCCCATGGATAGCTTGATATTATGGCACTTTCCAAAGCAATTTATTGTTCCTCCACTTACAACCGTCACTTGACCCTCTGGTGCTGGATATAGGAAGAAATTCAATTCCTTGGCTATATTACAATGAATAAAATTATGGGTACTACTCAAATCTATCAACACTATTACCTTTTTCTTCTTGATATGTCCTTCTATCTTTATAGTTTGAGGAGTGGTAATTCAGACCAATGCATTACAAGATATGGTCAGATTCATTTCTTCTTTCTCTAGGGTTGGTTCCTAGTGAGTATCCTTTTCTTTTGATGTTTACTAATACTTTTCTTCTTGATATTTCACTGCTTGAACCTTCTTCTTCTTGATATGCCCTTCTATCTTGAGAGTTTGAGGAGTGGTAATTCTTGTCATTGCAATACAAGATATGTTCGGATTCATTTATTCTTTCTCTAGGGTTGGTTCTCGGTGTATATCCTCTTCTTTTGACATTTCTTGATCCTTTTTGTCATTAGGAGGCCTTTCTTGTAGCATCTTTTTCCCACCTTCCTTCAAACCTTTCATGTCTTTCTTAAAATATTCCATGCCTTTCTTCCAATATGCTTTCATACAATTGATATCAGCTTCCATGGCATAAATAAAACTATTTATCTTTTGCTTCCTTAGAATATCATTTACCCTTATATTCAATTTTGAAAGTCCTCAATGTCCTCTACCCTTGAACACTTTTATTTGAGATTTATCAATTGGCTAAATAAGGTGTTGCTCTTGGTATCCTCATAATGTGCTATCATTTCCTCCGTGAAAATTGACCATGTGACAAGTGGTTTACAAGAAAAAATACCTTTATACCATAAAAATTGATTCAATTCTAAATAATTAGATGTAATACGTACCTTCTGTAACAGTGGTACACCATGTAGATCAAAATATTTCTCCATCTATAGTATCCAATTTACCAGATCCTTGCCATCAAACTTCCTCATCTCGCTTTTTCTTGATTTTACGAGCTAGATCTTGAAACGACTATAATCTATAATTTCGGATATTTAAGTTTAGAAATTTTGGCTTGTAATAGGGCTCTGAGTCCTCTTTCTAACTCCACAAGTCTAATCATGATTGGATTCCTGAAGAAATATTTATTCCCAATATCCCAAGATGACCTAGTTATAGAATAGTTCAGTAGAGAAAACTTGTACGACGTGCCACGTGTCACATTTTCAACCTTAAATTCTGAAAATTATACCCAAACAAAATAAAGTTCGTTCTCTTTCTGTAACTTCTTATGAAATTTCAATCTAATTCTTAGAGAGAAAGTTATGATGATTTTCCCAAGGTCACCTGTTCAGGATGTAATTTGGGAGTCTGCAAAAACCCTAACCTCCTCAAATCATATATATGAAAATATAGCGAGCCAAGATCTGAAATTTGGGCCTGAGGTTCAGGAAAAAAAAAAACAAAACAAAACAGAAAAACAAAACAAAACAAAACAAAACAAAAAAACAAAACAAAACAAAACAAAACAAAGAAACAAAACAAAAACAAAAAACAAAAACAAAAACAAAAACAAAAACAAAAACAAAAAAAAACAAAACAAAAACAAAACAAAAAAATCCAAAAAAACAAAAACAAAAAAAAAACTATAGTGAAAACTCCACAATGACATGTTTGGAGCAGTGAAACCCTAGAATCCAAAGCTTTGATACCAAATGTTATGAAACCAGCTCACAAAAAGATAGAAAAGATAGATCATTGCCTTAGAAATAAGCCTCTTGAGGGGGCAACCTCCTTGACATTACACAAATGAACAATTCTTGGATGATACAAATGACAAGACCTCATTTATGTATATAAAAGTCTAAGGGTTCATAATATTATCAGAGCGACATAACAATAATAATGTAAGGGTAAAATAATAACAATAGTGGGCTTCTATGGGGCACAATAATAACAATTTGGGGACTACATGGGCACAACAATATAATAAGGGGGTTGTACTAATAACAATAAGGGGTTACATTAGTAGTATAGGGACCTAACAACGGACGACCTGAAAGTCAAACCTAGAGGAATGATTAAGAACCCAATTTTGCACAACTAGGTAGATAGGGATCGAGACACGTCATACCAAAGGTAATACCTGAAGGGAGAGTGCCCAATGTTTCATGTTATAATAGACCAGAGGTTTGAGGGTTGGGATTACCCAAAAGTTACAATATGTTGCACAAAGCTTCATCACCAAGCTCGAATGGAGTGGGTGGAGCCCACCTGGCCTATGCCTAACTTAACAATGTAATTTGGAGTGCCCAAGGCTATGCACCATAATTTTAAATGCCAGGACACATCGGTACTATTCTAAATTCCTTCCACCATTTTTTTAAGTAGGGTTTCAATTCTGAATCATACATGCGTAGTGTATATCGCTTTTCTCCGAGGCCTATATTGTAAAGAGTTTTGACTCTTAGGGCTATAAAGACAACATGAACTTGGTGGTTTTGCTAAGCGATTTTTTTTACAGGGCACCGACTGCAAAAAGGGGCCAATTTTAGAAACTCTAATGGAATATTCACATCACATAGTCAACTATAAGTTGACTATAATAGACCTCCTCAACCATAACTTGAATATATTCATCCAGAGTCAACCATGGACTACTAATCCTTCCGTCTAAAGATGGTGGTATCAAATAACATAACGAAATTAGTAAATGTGGTTGATATAAATTGATGAGTTCCATTTGTTTACCTTTATATGAAAAGTGACATATAAAATATTTTAGATCGACTTATATCAACCACATTTACTAATGTGGTTATGCTAGTCCTATGTATTCTCATATTCCTGCCCACTGCATATGACCTTCTATCCACATATATCCCAAGATTATCCATATGTTTTCATAGCCAAATTCATTGCATGTTTTTGTTCTCAAATTCATTGAAAGTTAATGGATAAATGAAGAGTTAAAGGCATTATTATGAAAAAATAAGAAATTGGATATAAACTATGAAGGTTTGTCTTAATTGAATTAATTAAAATGTGGAGAAAATATTTATGTGGTGTTGGTATCAATTTCTCACTTCAATTAAGTAAGAGGATATATACTAAATAGGTATTTCTCATCAACTAATTAAAATTTGATGTTCTTGTAATATTAAGATAAAATTGTGCCCCTCATGAAAGGATGTGTGATCATATACATTGTGTTTTTGTTTTCCATTGTAAAAGAATATGGTGGGAATGGCATCATAATGGCATTAAAATAAGAGATCCTTCATTTATCAAAGATGTAAAGAATGATATAAAGAATAATTCAATAGGATCGTTATTTTGGATATAATATAAATTACATTAATAAAGGAAAGGTTGATAAATTGTGGATGAATGAGAGGGAATGAGGTGATTGTAGAGAATTGAAGAAGAAAAAAGCTAACTAGAGAATAAAATTAAATTTCTAGGAGAGGAATGAGGTGACTACAAAAACTTGAGAGGGGTAGAGTGAACTAGAGAAGAAAATATTAAAGATCAAAGAGTCAAAGTAGGTGACTACAAAAAATCAAAGAAGAGAAAAGTAAACCAAAGAAGAACATATTGGAGATAATTGATAAGAAAGGATTGGTGTCTTATATAGGTTTGTGTGTACAAAGTAGCTGAGGGGATTGGTTCCTCCTATAGGTTGGTAGGATATAATATAACAGAATTACATTAATAAAGGAAAGGTTGATAAATTATGGATGAATGAGATGGAATGAGGTGATTGTAGATAATTGTAGAAGAAAAAAGCTAACTAGAGAATAAAATTAAATTTCTGAGAGAGGAATGAGGTGACTACAAAAACTTGAGAAGGTTAGAGTGAACTAGAGAAGAAAATATTAAATATCAAAGAGTCGATGCATGTGACTACAAAAAATCAAAGAAGAGAAAATTAAACCAAAGAAGAACATATTGGAGATAATTGATAAGAAAGGATTGGTGCCTTATATAGGTTTCTGTGTACAAAGTAGCTGAGGGGATTGGTTCCTCCTATAGGTTGGTACTTATAAAGAAATAAAGGGGATTATTTTTATTATAGGTTGGTACATACAAATATTGAGGGCATTGGTGTCCCCTACATTTTGGTGCCTAGAAGGATTATACAAGTAGCTTGAGTAGGTTGGTTCCTTTAAAGAACAATAAATTAAAAGAAGTTTTGGATTTATTCCCTTATGGGTTTCCATGTATATACTGTGATCCATGTTCCACCTACAAGTTTTATTTCTATGGTGCTATAATTTTTTATAGAAGTAAAAAAATGTATTATAATGGTTCCCCCTTGGCCCTCTCCATATATTTATGATTCCAACAAGTTTATGAGCAAAAAGTTGATGCCACAATGTGACAACCATATCTTAGTGTCATAATATGATCATTTCATAATGGTCATCCATAATCAATGATGTCAAAATATGGTCTAACAGATTCTTAATTGTCAAGCAAATTCAAACATGGACAATCATAATTGATAATGTCAAATGTGGTAACAAAATATCAATGTCACAATGATCAAACATGTCATAGTGGTCATCCATTATGATATGGTTGACCATGGTCAACATAGTCAACCTTAGCTAACCATATGTTGATCCTTTTCAACCATAACTAACCTTTTTCAACCATAATTAACCATGGTCAAACTTAGTCAACCATGTGTTTACCATATGCAACCATAGTCCATAGAAAACATGGGAAAATGATCTAGCTGGATATTGGTGGCCACCCACCTATTCCAATTGGGACCCCCACCATTGTTTCTTTCAGTTTACTTAATTATAGCACAGTTTACTAATTTTTGTAGTTTTTCGGGTCCTCAACTTCTCAAGCCATTTTGAGACCTTAAACATCTTTTTTATGGAAAATAAGAAAAATTGTAGTCTATGGTATTGGTTTATAGTTAGAAGTTGTAGTCCTTGGATAGATTTTTCCAATGAGGTATTGTACGCATCAAATGGAGATCGTATGCCAAAGTCACGACCCCAAGAAGTTAATGTACCAATTTACCCCAGCGGGGCCCGCAAACTTTTGGAACTTCATCTCCTAAGGTTAAGGATTTTAGATGTTTACGGTTTTCCATTGTTTCTAAATAATAAGTATTCCTTTGATCCTCATTATAACATAGTTCAGAAGGTATGTAGTTGCACATCTCTTCTAAGAGATAAGTTACCATCACGTGAGCTAGTTTATTTCCATTCTGCATGTAAACATTTTTCGTTACTTTGTTATTAATGAATTGAAGTTATGTTTTCATTATATCTCTGTGTTTTTATTTATACTTGTCTTTCATTTTCTCCCTTCATAAATCTGGAGCATTGGTATTAGAGCAGTCTCCTCTTTCTCTATTTTTATGTGAATGTCCTTAATGAGGTCGAGATATAAGGAGTTGGGATTTGAATTGGTTGAGCCTTTGCAAGACAGTCCTTGCCGACATTGATGACCTCCCATGGCAGAAGAAAAGAAGGATTGAAGAACCCTCTTTGTTTACAGTCGCCCCCTCTTGGAACTCTTTTTGAGATGATCCTAAAGAAGAATATTACCATGTAGGGAGCTATGAGGACAAGTACATATGTGGACCACACTCCGACAGCAAAGTGACCAGAATGTGCATGAGCTCAAAAATGTTTTTAATACTCTACGCACAAAGTTGGGTATCAAGGACTCTGAGCAATGTCTAGTACTCAAGTACCATGGTTTTCTTCACAAATATATTCAAGGAGAAATGGATTTACTATACATCTCCTTACTTGATGCAACGCTGCCAAGAATGAAAAAAAAAAATAAACAAAAGCACAATTTTGGATTCACGAACCAAAACTAGGGCAAGAGAAGTCCCAAACTGTAGGAAAAAAGACAAAACAAAGATGGAGCGGCCTAGGAAAACCCATCAAAGCCACAAGAAAATAATGTTACCATGAGGATGAAGAAGGAAACATAAAGGTGATATGAGTTCCACAAGAGCCCCTCTCACAACGCAAATGAGTGTTGTGCCAAGAAGTCATTGGTGGTCAAGCTAGAATCTTCAAAGTATAATGCGTCTTTTGATTCTTATCCAAAAACATACATGGGGAGTAACAAGGGGAAGTAGATTATTG
The DNA here is from genome assembly GCA_000404065.3 of Pinus taeda. Classification (NCBI taxonomy): domain Eukaryota; kingdom Viridiplantae; phylum Streptophyta; class Pinopsida; order Pinales; family Pinaceae; genus Pinus; species Pinus taeda. The sequence continues at coordinate 12,249 of APFE031158798.1, read as the reverse complement.
ACACAGAATCCAGAGCCACTGTTGCCACCACTAAGGTCCAAAATATTGAGCCCAAAAATCCAAACGAGGGGGAGTGTCTCTTCCACTCACAGATGTTGGTGAAGAATTCGTCATTGTAGTTCATTTTCAACAACGAAAGCCAAAAGAACCTCATTTTAGTAGAGGACATGAATCAGATGGGCCTACTAACAACACCACACCCACAACCATACACCACATGGTGACTTCATCAAGGACGATATCTCCATGTCAGCCAGTAGTGTCATATTCCCTACAACAAGCGCTACACGGATGAGGTATTGTGTGATGTTGCTCCTCTTGATGTTTGTGATGTATTATTAAGTTAGCCATACTTGTGGAAGCATCATGTTGTGTATGAGTTTAGGCCTTGCACTGATATTATTACTTTGGGAAATAAGTTATGCAAGATATCAGAGGTAGTCCCGCCTTCCACCATCTCTTTGATCTCCGCTAAGAAATGTAGTAAGATCATCTCCCAGACCGAGAATTTTTTATTTCTTTTTTATTCATTCTTAAAGTAAGGGGAAGATCGTGGTCACATCCATGGACCCTAAGAAAGTTTCCTCCATGCAGCAGAAGTAGGTGGATAAGGTCATGGAAGAATACAGGGACATCTTCTCCTCACCCATAGGGGTTCGCTCACACTTTTAGGTTAATCATTCGATTGATCTAATCCCTATATCAACTCTACCCAATGGATCGATATACTGCCACTCCATTCTAAAAATGAAGAGATCAAGTGGCAGATCCAAGAGCTGCTACAAAAAGGTCACACCCGACCAAGTTCATCACCTTGTGGGAGCCTGATTATATTTGTACGAAAGGAGGATGTGACCTAGAGGCTCTATCAGGCAGTGAACAAAATCACTGTCAGGAATAGGTATCCAATCCCATGGATTAATTACGTTCTTGACCAGCTCAAGGGGGGAAAGTATCGAGATTATGATGTTTTGCTGAGACAGAGTGTTCTACACTGAGACCTTCATCTTTGCATCTATGCTGAGACGGTAATCACTATGAAGAATCTAAGATTATGACCCACTGTGATTGTCACCGAAGATGGTAGAGACATCTTATCTCCTATAATGCGGATGTCAAATAAAAACATGCTTGTGACTGACCTTGTTTTGTGCAGATACATAGCAAGGTATATATAGTAGCTTTGACTTCATAATAATATGACTTGAGGCAATGAAGAGATGTGTCTTTAATGCAAGGCGACATGACATCCTTTAATTTTTTTTTGTTGGCCAACTTGACTGCATTTTCCATCGTTTTGTTTGCAAAATTCTTCTTGTGCTTTGTCTTGGAGGATTGTGCTTGTCTTGGAGTGCCTTTTAGACTAGTATACATTTACACATAGGCTCAAGAAGATCTCCTTATACATGACTTTGACTCTTTGACTTTCCTAGACTTATGAATTGAGAAAGAAACTCATTCTTGTAATTTACAAAAATAATCTTAGTGAATATACACTTTCTTCAACATAACCTAGGTCAACTATGAACTCCTCAGAGCCCATGTCAAAGAGTATGGAGAATATAATTCTATTATTTCTATTCCCCCTCCATGATACATATTTTATTTTGGGTTTTCCCTTTTTGCTTCCTCAAGAACCTTTGTTAAAGGAACTGATAATGTATTGTGATCAAAAAAATATATCAAGTAGCCATTAATTGTTGAGCATAAATATATAATCAGTAAAAATAACATAATGTTTAAAGTCATGTTTCACATAAATGTTGGAGTGTTTTGCATACACACAATGAAAATTATATAACACAGGGAAAGGGATTGATCATGAATCCAACAAAAGAAAGTGTTACAAAAAAACATGTAAGTTGATATAATGAAGATGACATGAAAAATGAGATATTTGTGTGCTCATCTATCATGCTTAGTAAAACATTGTATTTTAGTTTGTCCGATATATTTATACATGAGTATTTTATCTAAAACATAACATGCAAAAGATAGATTTTAGAAACTATAGATAAAATACATGCGTATTTGTAGTTGAGTAAAGAAAAAAAAATATTCTAAGTTTTTATTTTTGCTTCATAATGGTGGCCATGGATATGGGCATGGATGAGTACTTATATAGAAGATTTGGAAAGAATAATGAACAAATATATCATCGAAATTAGCAACATGTTTGAGAATAACACTTTAGTGAGGTCAATTTGGTCACCTGTGAGTGAAATGAGGGTTGAGTTTTTCATTTTTTTCCTAAACTGATTTGCAAGCTATAAAGAAAATTCATAAAATTTCTAGCACTTCATTTTGAGTGTGATTATGAAAATGGTAAAAGGTAGGGGACAATGTCTCAGTGTGGAAGGTGTGAAATGGTAAGTATGGTGTGGAGTAAGCCTCTTATGCAAAAAATGTCAATTATTGTCTTTTTTGGGCAATGAAATGATATTTTAAGGTCCACGAGACTAAAAATAGTCTATGAGACCATTAGTTCCATGTTTTTCACTTTTTTCAATTCAATCCTTTTCCAACTCAAATTGATCATGAGTTGGCCCAACCTTTCAATAATCCCCTCGCTGAAAAGAAAATGCCAAGAAACTGATGCTAACATGTGCTCATAACTTTCTTTGATGTCTTTGAAAGCATCACATCCAAAATGAAATGTTCTTTGGATTCCACTGCACCAGACGTGAAAAATGTACACACCCGTTCTTCCCAAGCTTCTTTAGGAATTTTCCACCGTCCTGTTTCACATTGAAGTTGATGCGAGTTGGTCCTTAATTGAGCAATAAGAACCTTTTCCCTCCGCGGAATGCTAGCTCCAATGAACTCTTTTTGTTGTAGATCAGGTGTAGGGTTGAATTCCTTAATGTAGTACTTCTTCTTTCTACCCAACTCTTTTCCCCATACCCTTTTACGAAACTTCTCCACAATAAAATTCTCTAGATCCTTGCTATTTAAGGGATAGACATTGAGGTATATATTCCAGTTTTTCATCCATGTATAATTTTTTTCATCCATGTTTTCTTTCTTTCACTCATGCCTTCATTGAAGATACCATTAGACCATCTACCTACTCTCATTTTCTCAATTATTTTTATATATCTTATGATTCACACCATAACATTTATTTCGATGGGAGTTGCTCATGTTTCACTCAACATTATCTCATAAGGTACTGAACTTTTTATTTTTAACTTTCTCATGTTCAAATGTTTTTGGATTTTCTCAATTTGTTTCTGTTTTGAGATGGGGGTGTTGTTAGCTCACAATTCACACCCATATAGCATCACTGGACAAACTAGGAGTCCAAAAATCACTTTAATCGTTTTCCAATCCCATAGCTCTGCCTCTCTAAGAATGTTTACAAGAGCATATAATTCTTTCCACCCTCCTAAAATTCTCTTGTTTATGCAGTCCTCCCAATTGAGTTTTTTGTTGAAATCAATCCTGAGGTACTTGTACTCATTTAATTCTTCAAGAATGTTTTCATCAAAGAAGAAAGTATGTTGGCTCTGCTTCCTTTTATTAGAGAAAATCATTATTTTGGTCTTGCTAGTATTGACTTGCATCCCCACTGATCTACAAAATGATCAAGGGCATATCAGTGCATTTTAAATCCATGGGTTGATTTAGAAATAAATACAATATGATCGACATATAAAAGAAGCTTTATCACAAACTCCCCAACCGAACACCATCTCCACCTTGTAGATTTAGCCACTTTTCCAATTTATCAATGTATAAACCAAAAAGAGTAGGCGATAAAGGGCAACCTTTCTTGACTCTAATGCCACTTCTAAAGATTTTTGAAATACTTTTGGAGGTTCTAATTTTGACTTTCACCTCTTCATAAAGTCTATGGACAATGGCTATGTAATGTACATGAATTTCAAGTTCTTCCATTCTATGCCACAACTTATCTCTAGGGGCTGTGTCAAATGACTTTTTGAAGTCAAAAAAACAGAAAAATACTTGTTATTTGTCCTCCCAAACCTTTTCAACAATGTGTCTCAACGTGATACCATGATCCACTATAGAATGCTTTGGCCTAAAACCCGCTTGTACTCTTGCCCTCTTTTCTTTTACTTCTACCCACTTAATAATTTCAAGTTAAGAAGATTCAAAAATTATACATGGGCCATATCAAACTTAAAATCACAACATGCCAAAAAGTACCTTATGTTTACTTGACAAATTTCTAAGATGGAATGGCATAATGATAAATGTATGAACCAAAATGGAAAGGTGAGGACCAAATACCTTTTGAGCTGTATGTAAAATAGCCATTATATGTCTTCTTTCATATGTTGGAATGCGTTCAAGATGAGGATGGAGTTACAAGTAATTCACGCTACTTCTTTTAACATGGCCTAGCTTAGCATATAAGCCAAGAAAATCATACAGTGACAAACCCCAAGTTTATCATATTAACAATGATGAGATATGTAACAGCTTGACTAAGTCTAATGTATACAATGCATGGGTGTGGGTTGAGATATCTTGATGGGAATTAATACATTTTTGTGTTGGATGCATGGAAAACCCATCATTGTGAGACCGTAATATGGGTTTGGAGTTGACATGCCCTATTTTATTTGTTGTGGCTAGGGTTTAATAGAATGTTGAAGGGAAAAAATCAGGAGGGCACGAATTATGTCTGTGTATTCATAAGGTTTTGTCAAAATGACAGGCCATTAATTGTTGACCAATATGCTTTGTCTTCCCTAGAATTGGTTGCGAATGGTTCCTCTTACCAGTTGTGAGAGCCAAGTGAAGTTTCTAGTGAGCTCTAAAGCTCAAATTCTTCCTAGAGAGCAAAAGAACACACCAACTACCTTTACTTCATTGTGATCACGATGTTCTCCATGACCTTCGACGCAATAAACTATTGTAAGGTATCATAAATTAATCAGCTATAAAATTTATCATCATATGGATCGTAAAATTATCAAAATAATGGCATATTATATATGTGTGATATGTTTGTGGCGTGCAAAAATTGGTTTGATATTCATGACATAAACCTTATAAAATTTGTTTGATATTCATGTATAAATGTCTATGATAATATTGTTACAAACTTCGCATACACATCGTGAAGGACTAGTAGAGCATATCATGTCTTACTCACATATGTGTTGTGTATGATTCCATTGTCAATGGGGCCCTCAAAATTGTTAAATACTTTGCACTTTTAAATCCCTAGTAGTATATGTCAATGGGGGAACTTCAAGAAAAATGGTGGAGTTATCACAATTAGAAGTAAGCAACAGGTCAGTTTTTTAAGACACAAATAGAATGGACATTTGGCACTAGTTCTCACAATAGGATAACAAGATAATATACACTCATCCAAATATGAAGGATTTAGAACTCATTACTATCATCTTGTGTTGGAGATGATTGGAATGTCTCTTGTGTTAAAGATGATTTGTGAAGAGAGTTTCATAATTATGATAGCAACCTCATCTCAAATATAATGAATTATAATTTGGTATATCATTTAGAATCCCATGGAATTCCTCACAAATCCTCTGCTTTTATTGTTCCTACAGTTAATTGTTTAAGAAACTCCATCTCTAGTGATCACTAAAGTGAGATTGAGATTATTAATCTGGAAAGAGTAGGGCTTGGGAAAAAGCCCTTTGATATGACATCACCATGGTATCAATAAATTAACTAACAAAATTCATTGGAAAATTAGTAATTATTTGAGTTATAGGTCGGCTCCTCTAATAGATGTGTCCCTTCAAACTATGGTTGAGCTAGTATAAATAGTAGCTTATACTCCTCCATTTCCTTCATTCAACTCAGTGCAGGTATAATATACACAACAAAAAAGGAGACTAAAGGAGGATGAAAGTTGTAGATTATTGTTTGGGAAAGTCTTGTTGAGTATTATGTGATTAGTATTTGGGCTATATCTCTCTCTACTCATGGAGTACTTGTGGATTAAAAATTCTTCTTTTGTTGCAGCCAAATTTGGTTTAATTTGTGAACAAAACCTTGTTTTTTTCAAGCACAGACTAGACTCTCTTTCTCAATACCCGAGACAAAACTCATCCTTCATTCCAGACCTGCAATACTTAAGACCTGTGGCAGTACTTTTAGACTTGTGCAACCAATTGAAGACATGTTCTTAGCCCTGTGGAAAGAAGAAAGTCTCAGCCCTGTGGTGGAATATTCAATTTGAAGGTGAAAAACCTGTGATAAAAGGAGCTTAGACCTATGGATATTGGCTTTAAAATTTCAAACCTAAATTATGGAGGCTCAAAAATATGGAGGATATGAAGCTTGTTGACTATGGAGTCTCAGATTTGAGAAGCATGATGAACCATAACTTGTGACCTGTGTATTGACCAGCACCTTGATTTTGTGGGCATACTTGTAAATATCTCTGTGACAAGTTCTTGTAAATATCTTAGTATATTGGGCATTGGTTGAATTCCTTAAATGAAGAACCTTGAGTATCATTTGAAGGATATCGAAAGAATAAGTAACATTGGAGTATACATGTGAAGAGGGGTTGTTAATGAAGCATCATAGGAGTACACTTGAAAACGAGTTGTTGAGGAAACACCATAAGAAAACACTTATAAAGAGGGGTTTATTGAGGAGAAGAACCTTGAAAAGGACTATAGCTAGCTGGCCTTGAAGTGAAATTTTGAAATATCTTTTTAAGACATTTTGATCACCTGTGAAGTGACCTTGAAGACCTTTTGTGACGACTCTTCTAGAGCAATCTTAGAGCATACATCCTTGACCTTTGAGCTTTGACTTTGAAGATTTATTTGGAGTATATTGGAGACTATATTGAGCATCTTGCAAGTTTGTTGATGAATCATCATTAGCTAGATAATTAGAGCAATAGTATTGAGTATTTGTTGAAAAGGATTGTGGAATTATCGCTGAGACACTTTATGGTGACATGATGCATGATTGAAGCCCCAATGAAGTTGTTGTATAGAAGACAACAAAGAAACAAATGAAATGGAGAGCATATAAACAATCATTTACATTTTGTGATGAAAATAAATTGAAATTTGAACAAACTAATAAGAAATTAATGAATGAAATTATAGGCAAATTTCATGATCATACTTTGTTACAAACTAATCATTTTCAGCCATTAATGCGAGAAAATTTTGCTCATAAAGATTATCAACATAGGGTATTTTTTTGGAGAAATATGCCAGAAAGATATAAGTTGTGGATTGTTCATTTTATTAATAAAAATATGAGTACAAGATACTATTTTGGTTGATTCCTACAAGAATCTAGACTAGAAATATATTTAAAATGTTTAAGATGTAAAAAGACTCATATGTTGACACTCGTAATGCTAAAAATTAAGACGAAGTGTTGGGCAACTTGGACTCTTTTGATGTTATTGGAAATATGTTCAACAAAATGTGCATCAATTAGCACTAATATAATAAATATCCAACATTCTAACAACACAAAATAACACAACAAATAAACACCAACCTTAATTAAAAAACCAGATGAGCTCACTTTCTCCTTGTCACTCCTTGAAGGAGTTTTGTTTTCAGCAAAACAACTAAGCTCTTGTACTCTAGAATGAAATAATCAAATGGAAAATAATAAATTTAAAATTTATGCATACCTCTCTTCACTATTATTTTCAAACTTTGCTCATGTGCCTTTTGCTTAGTTTTATACTTTCCTTGGGTAGTTGGAGGGAAAAATTGTTTTATAACTAATGTTTGTATTATGTTGAACACTTTTTCTTTCTAATTCAAGAGAAGACATTTATAAGGGTATTTATAATTATTTAAATTTATATTAGTAGATGGGGACCCCAAATGTCCATGAAATATTTCCATTAAACCTTGTAACTCCCATGAAACCAAATTATTGAGACTATGGCAACATCGTGAACAGCATCACCATAAAAATAAGACATGTGAATCAACCCAATATCCATAAACATATATAAAGAAGCATGTGAAACAACCCCTATGTCTCCCATCAACCATAATGCCATCAAAATATGTATCATAGTAAAAACTATAATATGTTGTGCCAAAACATGATAATTTCATAGTTTGAAATATGTTTAAGTAATATAACGTAAAACAAAATCATGCCAAAGAAATAAATTGTGTCAGCTCGGGTAGTTTGCTAGGGCCATTCATGTAGAATGGTGTTTCCTCCTCCTCATCCTTTTCTCCTGTACCTCTATATGCATGTCTTGGACAAATATTTCTCTCCTCTCCCCTCATTTAGCTATGGGAATGTCAATATATGTATGTGATGAACTGGCCTTAGAGGAAGAATGTACAGGCATCGATGACATATGGAACTTCCCAAATGCAAGATAAGTAGGATAATTACGGGTTCTTTGAGAATGAAAATAAGTGGCTTGAGATAATGTATAGTGTATCTAAGGAGGAATGGTCACTGGGTGAATTGAGTGATGAGAAGCAATAGACCAATGTGCAAAGCTAGATGCAGGGCTGACAAGGTTGGTGTCCCAACCATCATTCTATAGTGGTTGGCATTGAGATACATGAGGTTCTAGAATTTCCATTATGCTAAGATTTGGAAAATGCACATTTTGCAAAGCATGCTAGGTAGGAGAAGGGGGAGGAGGACCTTTGAGGTATAAGTGGCCAATCTATGTCAATTGACTAAAATCCTCAAAGTCTGCATCAAAGTGCATGAGAAATATAATTATTTTATTTCTATTATCCCTCCAGGGCACACTTTTTATTTTAGTTTTCCCTCTTCTGTTAGCTTGAGAACCTTTGTTAAAGAAACTCATAATGTATTGTGATAAAGAAAATCTATCATGCATCCATTAATTCTTGAGCATGAATATATAATCAACAAAATAAAGGAAAATAGTGATGGTCTAGGGGCACAAACCAAGAGGAAAATTATAACCCAAAACCAATGTAACATGAAGCAGAAGGATCATGCATTAAGTAGCGGGATACACATGTGAATTTACACTGGAATTTACATGGTCATGGATTATACTAAAAATATTTGGGAGAGTGGGTTAGGGTGCAGTTTCCTCCACAGCATGCATCATTTTTTTGAAACCATATAAATCAAACCTAGATTGTGTGATAAAATTCTGAACCATGGGCAACTTGGAGGCTCGAGCATGGAAACTTGTATGTGAGGGTGAACAAGATGTTTTCCTAATAAAAATAATGGAATAAAAACACTAAATTTCTTGCATTAAAGATAGTAACAAGGTAGATGTAATGATGAGAGGGAAAACAATGAAAAGGGATTCACTCTTGGCATTAGGTTTATCAGACAAAACGAATCCATAATTTGCAAAAAGAACTAATAACTAGTGGGAACTGAGAGCAAATTCTTCTGATAACCATGATCAATACACTTTATCTTCCCTAGAGTTGGTTTCCAACAGTTCCTCTCAGTAGTTGTGAGAAACACCTTCTTCCTTGAGAGAAAAGGCACACACCAACTACCCTTACTTGGTTATGAGTCACGATGTGCTCCTCAAGCTTCAACATAATAAACTAACTTTAGGTGTTATAAATTAATCAACTATTAAATTTCTCATCATATGGCTCATAACATTATCAAATAATGATGTATTATATATGTGCCCTATGTTTGTAGCTTGCAAAAACTAGTTTGATATTCATGGCATCAACCTTATAAAACCTATTTGATATTCACGTATAAATTCCTATGATAAAAATTTCCCAAACTTCATCTACACATCACAAAGGGCTAGTGAGGAATATCATGTATTTCTCACATATGTGTTGTGTATGCTTCCACTGTAATCACAATTTACACTTTAATAGTTTGAGTGAAAAGCATTACAAGCATACCTTCACATGTGCCATATATCTTCACCGTAAGGCTTCTTAATTCCACATGTATGTCTTGGATGTTCTTTCCATAGTACAATTTACATGATGCATTTTCTTGTGTATATGTCACATGTGTTGGCAAAGCGCACCATGCCTAATAAACTATGCACTCATGCCATGGAAAATTATGCTATCCATGATTATGTTTAAAGATTTGTCATAAGATTGTTGAGTTTATTAATTAAGTAACCATGCCTTCATACCTTTATAGCATTATAATTTGTATTTTATTTCAAACAATAACTTTGATAACTATAACCTTACACTTTTCAAACTTCTCACGATTTTCATGAAATTGTTATTTTAAAACTTAGTTTTTGCAATTTTTTTCGCAAATATATAGTCATTTCGTAAAGAATAGTTTATCAGCAAGGGAAGTATCCATTTTTTATTATGCCCATGAATGATCCTGGAATTGTGATCATATCATTCTCATAATGATGTTGTAGTAGTTAATTTGATGAATATCTTAGTACTGCAAGTATCATAAAAGCTTTCAAACCACATATGAAATGTATAACAAGCATATTTATCAATATATAACTCTCTATAGCCACATGTGTTGATTTGAGAATATAACAAGCATATTTATCAATATATAACTCTCTATAGCCACATGTGTTGATTTGAGAATATGGAATTGAAAAATGATGTTATGTAAGAAATATTTATTTCTCTAGGTGATTCAGGTGGATATTGGTGGCCACCCGCCTATTCCACCTAGACCTCCAATCAGTTTCATATGTTTCCTTGATTATAGCAACATTTACTATTTTTAGAATTTTTTGGGTCTTGAAACTCTAGAGTTGTTTCGACCCCTAAACAACATTTTTTTTAGGTTTGAAGCAGGCTCGACATTGTTTGTGGAGGGTTATGGAAAAACTTGTACTACTCTGAGAGATATTTCCAACAAGGTATCATACGCACCAAATGGAGATCATATGACCAAGTTACAACTACGGGAAGTTGGTTGCCCACCCAACGAGGCCCACAAACTCTTGGAATTCCATCTCTTGGGGTTAGGGTTTTGGTTTTTTAGTGTTTCCGCTTGTTGTTCAATAATAAAAAGGTCCTTGAGCCTCATTGTAACACAATTTAGAGGCATGTAGTGGCCACATTTGTTCTCAGAGATAAGCTACCATCACCTAAGCTAGTTTATTTCCATTCTGCTTGTAAGCATCTTTTAGTTCTTTGATATTAATGAAATGAAGATTTAATTTTGCTAGAGATGCAAGGGTAGATTTAGCAATCTCACCCAAAGTGGTGTTGGGATTATGACTATTGTTGAGGGACCGAATGATGGGTTCCATGGCCTCATGAATAGGTCTGATTTTTCCCAAAACCAAGGGTTGGAAACTAGAATACATTGTCTGCTTTTAGGGGTTTCAAAATATACTATAAAGAAACCCCTGGCATAGGGGTAGATATTAATTGCATTAGGAATTAAAGGCTTCCATGCCTCCGATATCCAATTGTGGAGAGCTATCAGTCGTGGCCAAAAACCATTGAATCGGTAGATTAGGGCAGTCTTAGAGAACTTCAAATCCTCATTAAGTGAGGCCTGGACCACCTGGACAATGGGGGCTGGGGCTTCACTAACGATACGGACAAGAGCTTGCCCCCCAGAGGTGGATGGAACTAAGCCAGCAGCTATTTTCGCGAAGCTGGGAGCCATCTGGAGAATGCTCTTCTGCTGAGTATAAAATATTGCCAAAGAGAAGCCACAGAATATTTCCAAAGAGAAGTGAAGAGTCGTAGATCTATAAACCACAGTAAAGAGAAGAACCGTAGATCTAAGGCCCAATTGATGAGAAGAGAAGTGAAGAGTCACATATCTATATCATGACTTGGTTACATTCTAGCAATGGTTTCCAAGACTTGGTTACAGAGAAGAGCCACAGTAATATGCATGTAGTATGTCAAAACTAGTATTCTAGATCTCCACCCAGAGCCGTATTCTAGATCTCCGCAGATCTTCGCATGAAAGAGCCACAGTAAGAGCCGTAGAGGAATCGGCAGATCTAAGAGCCGCAGAGGAATCGACAGATCTAATATGGTGTATCAATGGAGCTACATATCTCTGCAGATCTAATATGGTGTATAAGAGCTGCAGATCTTCGCAGTAAAGAGCCGAAGTAATATAATAGATCTTGGAGGGATTGAATGATGAAGAGTCGCAGATGAAATCGGAAAATCTAAGAGCCGCAAAGGACTCTCCAAATTCATTTACTGAGATCATCACTATATATTCACTCAGATTATCATTGCATCTTTACAAAAATCATCATTGTACCAACGAGCTCTATATACTAAACCTGCATTGAGATCTTTTATTAGGATTATGACCGAAATTATATCTACATCAAAC
>APFE031158789.1:0-30269 GCA_000404065.3 Pinus taeda | reverse complement strand
GGTCATAACATAATGAGAGCCTACATAACAATAATAATGTAAGGGCACAATAATAACAATAGTGGGCTTCTATGGGGCACAATAGTAACAATATGGGCACTACATGGGTACATCAATATAATAAGTGGGTTGTACTAATAACATAAGGGGTTACACTAGTAGTATAGGGGTCTAACAAATTTATGCAAACAGGAGGAGATTTTTTGGAGACAAAAGTCCAGAGTTCAATGGCTCAAAGAAGGTGAACGGAACACTAGGTTTTTTCACCGTTCCACCATAGCTAATAGAGCGCACAATAAAATCTCCTCAATATTGAATGAAGATGGGTAGCTTCAGACCACTCACAAGAATATCGAAGCTGTGTTGGCTCAACATTTCAGAGGCATCACAAATGAAAATAATATAGACAGAGACCAACACATCAAGGAAATTATAAAGAATATTCCCAGGATGGTGTCTAGAGAAGATAACTTTAACCTGAACAAACCAGTAACTGAAGCAGAGGTTAGTACGGTGATCAAAGAGATGCAGAATGGCAAAGCTCCAGGTCCAGATGGTTTTAATGTGGACTTTTTCAAAGCCTGCTAGAATGTTGTTAAACAAATATTTTAGATGCGGTTGAGGACTCCAGAAGAAGCAAATCCATTCTAAGAGCCCTCAACACCTCCTTCATCTCCCTGATCCCCAAGCAGGACTTAGCCCTGACTCCTGATAAGTTCAAACCCATTGCTTTACGCAATGTTGTTTACAAAATCATTTCTAAGATCTTGGCCAATAGACTCAAACCTCTTCTGCCTTCTTTGATTTCTAGGGAATAGTCTAGTTATGTGGAAGGAAGGAAAATCCTGGATAATATTATTCAGGCCCATGAGGTTGTTCACTCTCTCACCAGCAAAAAACAGGCCAGTATGATCATGCAATTAGACATTGCAAAAGCATATGACAAGGTGAAGTGGATTTACATCAAAAAGGTCCTTTCCGCGTTTGGGTTTGATCATGACTGGATCAGATGGGCTATGGCTATGGTTACTTCACCTAGCTTTTCTATTCTAGTGAATGGTTCACCCTCGGAGATCTTCACTCCTTCCAGAGGCCTCAAGCAGGGAGACCCACTCTCTCCCTTTCTTTTCATTCTCATGATGGAAGGATTGGGTCGAACCATTAAAAATGCTAAAGTTTTAGGAAAGATCAAGGGCCTACAATTAATGGAGAACGACCAAGCCTTGACTCATCAACAATTTGTGGATGACACCATGCTGTAGGGTATCCCCATAGTCAAGGAAGCTACAACGTACAAAAAAATCTTAAATGACTTTGCCTCGGCTTCAGGTATGGAAGTCAATCTTTCCAAATCAAATTTTTTTTTCTTTAACACTAACATTGCTATTCAAAGGAACATCTCCATAATTCTGGGCTTCCAAAGGGAGGTCCTCCCTTCAAAGTATTTGGGAATCCCCCTTACGGATAAACTAATGTGCAAGAGTATCTGGGAACCGGTGCTCAACAAGATGCAAGACAAGATCAAAAGATGGACTTTCAGAGCGTTGAACCTGGCTAGCAAATTGATTTTGACGAAGGCAGTTCTTCAATCCATCCCTATTTTCTTTTTATCAGCTCTGCCAGCTCCCAAAGGGGTCTTACAACAATTCAAGAACATTCAAAGAGACTTTCTCTGGGGCAAGGAGAAAACAAGAAAGAAATGGGCCCTCGTTTCTTGGGATAAAATCTGTAAACCCAAAAGTCATGGAGGCCTAGGCTTAGACGATCAGGAGACTCTAAGTAATGTTTTAGGAGGCAAACTCTAGTGGAGATGGGTTAAAGAACCAGGGGCGCAATGGGCTAAAACCTAGAAAGAAAAATATGCAAGCTCCTGGCAAACGAGTGATCTCATCAGAATGTCAGGGAACATAAAAGGCTCTCACATTTGGAATAAAGCCTGGGATAACAGAAGCCTAGTACAAAACAACAGCTTCTGGGAAATTAGAGCAGGAGAACAAGCTCTGTTCTGGGAAGATAAATGGCAACAAGAACCAATGTTGTTGAGGGAGGATTTTATGAGCATCAAGCAGGAAACTGATTTCCAAGGACTAATAAAAGTCAGGGATTTCTGGAATCTTCCTCATGACACTGCGAAATGGAGAAGCTGGAGGAAAATAGAATGAAGAGGGGACGACCCCATAACAGAAGAACTCATGAAAATTTTAGAACAAAGGAAGATCTTGGTTACAGATGGGCAGGATTAGTTAAGATGGGGACAAAACAAAGAAAGCATCTTTAATATCAAAGAAGAAAAAAGAATTACCCTTAACCTAGATCCCTGCGTTTTGGCAAAGTCCAGGCAAAAACTTTGGAGCCACCAAGGATGGACGAAGATCAAACTGGTGGTTAGTTCATCACAAGAAAATATTAACTTGGGAAAACATTCAGAAGAGGGGGGTTATGGGGACCTCTAGATGTCAATTATGTGAGGCTCAAGAGGAGACAATGGAGCATATTCTCAACAACTGTACCTATATCAACTGGGTGTGGAATTCTTTCACCAGCATTTTTCAACACACAGACAGAGACAAAGGTAGCATTATTAATACCCTGAACAAGTGGAGAAAAAAATTTTCAGAGCATGAGATCCTTAATTTGGCCTGGACCTTGACACCAAGCTTCATTATCTGGAATTTTTGGAAGGAAAGGAATAAAAGAATTTTCAAGGATGAAAAAACTACTCCCCTTTGCCTAATGGAATTAGTCTTAAAGCAGACTAAGGAGACCGTCTCCACCACTGTGCACAATTATCAATCCTCCCACTGCGCTTGAATTGAGAACTCTCAAGCAGCTAGGAATGCATGAGATCATCCTCAAGGATCTTAGCAAAAAAGAAAGAGTGTTGGAAAGGGAAAAGGAGTTCTGGCATCCTCCACCAAAAGGTTATCTGAAATGCAACATTGATGGGGCTTAAGGCAACTTGGGGACTGCAGGTTATGGAGGTGTGTTAAGAGATGAAGAAGGAAAAATAATTTTCACTTTCCACTGCCATTTAGGCAAAGCCACCAATGACATGGCTGAATTAATGGCGTTGGAACAATGTCTGGAGCTGCTTAAACTCAATCACAGCTCAAATGTTCTCATCGAAGCAGACTCCGAGATTTCTATAAATGCAGTCAAGAAAATCAGCTATGGAACAGTGCCTGAAAGGGTCTCAAAACAATGGAGACTTATACAAGTGTACCAGAGAATCTGAAAACATCTCCAATGCCTTCGAATAGTTAGCTTCAATCATGTTCGGAGGAAGGCCAATAAACTTGCAGATCTGCTGGCCAACCAAGGAGTTATTAATTCAAATTGCAGAATCGAGATGAAATGGCAGGAGATGCCTCCAAGCAGGCTAAAAGCTATCTGCGATGCTCAAGCCGTAGAGGACAAGGAAATTTATGATTATTGGGCTCGAGGGGCTGGAAATGATTAAATGGAGTCAATGAGATAGATTTCATTGTTCATCGGGGTGAGCGTAATGGCCATCACAATTCCTTCATTAAGGGAGTGTTCCTCTTCCTTTCTGGATTCCAGGTTCAGGAGTGGAGGAATAGCAGGCGCGGGAGGAATCCCGGTTCTTCCGGAATCTGGAATTTTCTATTTTTTGGGTTTGGGAGAGCAAAACCGCTTCACAGGCGATTTTCAACTGATTGCACCGCTCTTAGATGGGAAACAGTTTTTTTGTTTTCGTAGCGATCACAATCAGCATCCTACACGTGGCAGGAAGGTGGTTTGGAAACAGCCCTTCATCGCACACTATCGTGGGGTCAGCTTGTTCAATGCGATATAATTCTCCATCGTGGGATTTAGTAGCGTGGATCAACGGTCAAGTTTTTTCGTGCAGCTTGGAGGATTGGTTCCGCTAAACTTCGATCGTCTTGTTGGAGCGATGTCAACCTCGGCCATCGGTTTGATTGCGGAATGAACAGCCCAGATCATTGGGCTCTTCCAAAGGTTGGGCGGCAGGAGTCTTCGTGGGCTTCCAGAAGGCCAAGAGACTCTTATGGTTTATTTTTCTTTGCTTAAATGTTTTTCCTTGTAAAGCTAAGAGGCTTGCCCTAAGGGCTCTTTTCCAATTTTTTTTCTGTCTCCTTCGCGTCAAGGATATTCTTGTATTTATTGTAAACTATTTTTCCAATTTATGCAATAGAAGGATCGACACTTGCTTCAGCAAAAAAAAATAATAAAATTCAATTTTTTATATTTCGATTTTCTTATTAACTTGTGAATATGCTTTGTTTCAATACCATGGGCCAATGCCATGGCTTATCAAAACTACAAATCCAAAAACCATAACTTATTTCACAACCAAAATATTTTATAACAATATGACAAGGTTCTTAACCGTGAATATTCACCCCCCACATTATGGTAGATATTATTAAGTTGTAAAAATAGCATTTGTTATAATACCATGGGTTAATATCATGGATTATCAATACGACATGCCCAAAAAAACATAAATTATTTCACTATCAAAATATTCTATAACAATATTACAATATTGTTAACCATGGATATTAGCTTGTAAATCGGCTTTGTTACAATACCATGGGCCAATACCATGGCTTATCAATACCGCATGCCAAAAAACCATAACTTATTTCATAGTAAAAATATTTTATTTTAATTTAATTTTACAACATTTTTTTAAATGAATCTAGAGGGGAAAACGTTACAATTTGAGATATATCTAAACCCTCTATCCTCATGACTACTAAAAATATTCCCACAGAAATTAAATTAAGGTTTTAATAAAATCATATATATATATAAAGAATCGACATAGATCCATCTTAGCTAAGGATGGAAGGGATGAGAGCCAGCAAATTGACTAATTATAATAGATTAAATGTTGTGCATCATTTAAAAAAAAAATTCATTATATTATTTTCTTTGACACGATTGATCCAAAATATAGGTTTAATATTTTATAACCAATTAAGCTTTTTTAATTTAGATAATTTTAAACACAATACAATGTGATCAAATTTAAGAGAGATTTGGGGAGGGGGCGGAGAGAGGGAGGGAGATAGTGAAAAAGTTGGAGGGCAGAGAGAGAGAAAGAGAGAGTGATGGGGGTTAGAGAGAGTGAGGTGGCAGAGAGTGAGCGAGATGAAGGAAGAGAGAGAGAGAGAGAGAGAGATGGAGTTAAAGTGGGGGAGAGAGGGAGGAAAGAACAAAGACATAGAGAGATAGAGGTGGAGAGGGAGAGGGAGAGGAGTGAGAAGAGAGAGATGGAGAGAGAGTGAGAGAGAGAGGGGAGGAGAGAAGAGAAAGAAGATGAGAGGATAGAGATAGGGAGAGAAGGGGAAGGGAGAGAGATGGAGAAGGATAAGGATGGGGGAGATAGTGATAGAGTTGGACAGGAGAGAGAGAGAGAGAGAGAGAGAGTGAGTGATTTGGGGAGGAGATATAGAGGGAGATGAGAGATAAGGGATAGAGAAGAAGGAATATAGAGATGAGGAGAGAGAGATGGAATTGGAGGGGGCGGGAGAGGGAAGGAACAAGAAAAACATAGAGGGAGAAAGGTGGAGAGAGAGAGTGGGTGACAAGAGAGTAATGGAGACAGAGTGAGGGAGAGAGGAGAGTCGGAGGGAATAGAGAGAAGGATATATATAGAGAGGGAGAGAAGGAGAAGAGAGAGATAGGCAGAGAAGGGGAAGAGAGTGAGAGAGTGTGTGTGTGTATGTTTTGGGGGGTGAGATAGAGAGAGGGAATAACAAAGAGACAAAAATACAAATATAGATATTATATAGTATTATATAACCAACCTAGATCCATATTAACCCTATAACTATCAAGTGTCAAGAGGGATCCAATCTCTAGAGGTGCAAAAATTTCCTCAAGTTTTTCACTAGAAAAAAATTTGCACCTCCGGAGATTGGATCCCTCTCGACGCTTGATAGATCTAGGGTTAAGATGGATCTAGGTCAGTTAATATGAAATTAAAGTAGTCTTTATTTGATATTATGGTCTTAAAAAATATAATTTCTCTTCAAATTAATTTTAAATTGGAACTAGATCCAATTAAATTCAATGAACAGATTTTTAAAAAATACATAAAATATTTTTTTTATTAAAAAATATAATTCTAAAATTACAAATTATTAGAGATAAATAATGCAAAGTTGTCTCACTTATACACCATGTGAGGATGAAGCATTGTTTAAGGAAGGATAACCTTTCAACCAATCTTTAACATCCTTTCAATCTCCTATCACTTGTAAGTTTAGATTGCTTGACACAATTAAGATGACTAACATAAAATAATGATTCATATTATTGTAGTACTTGTTAGGTAGTTGTATTTTGTTCATAGACTAAATTAGTCTTTCATGTTAGTCATTTTTAGTTGTATTACTTATTAGCTAGTCACATATTTTAACCCGCAACTAAATTGGTGATTTATGTTAGTCGTTTTTAGTTTGGTCACTTAAGATTGCTCATTTTTGGTAGTATTTCACTTGTAAATGGTGTGGTGACTAACATTTTTAGTCACATAGTCACTAATTTCTCATTTTCTACTAGTGTAATGAGAAATCCACTATGTTTGATAGATGAAAGATTGAAGGTGATTTCCCATAATTGGTCTAAATTGGAATCAATTTCACTATCATTCTCTGATGGAGACTGCTCTTCATCATATTTCTTCAGTATTATTGGCGTAATTTCATTAAGTGAAGCATGCCCTATCCCGATTTTATATTTTGACCTTGTTTATTCATTCAATTACAGTGGCATGGATGCTCTCTCTATTGGTATTAGTAGGTAGGGGTATATAAGACAAGAAGAGATTGACCTAACCACTTCAAACTTGAAAAACACCTCCCTCACTTCAAGTAGGACTCAAGAGTCAAGCTCATATGGGAAACCACCAACAAAATCTCTTCTTTTAGTGGGATGAGTGAAAATAATAATTCCTCATCTGGGCACCTAAAGCAATTTTCTTATTATTAAAGTAGGCCACTTCAGTAAGTTTACCTATGATTGGTGGGATGCCTTTCCCCCCTTCATCAATGAGAGATAAGGACCACATCAACACTAGATGAGAATATAAGGCCCCCCATGATACCCAATTCACCCTCACAACATGCCTCCTCCAACACAGTACAATACAAATAGTTAGACCATGTGTATTCAATACCTTCTTGTTGTGAAACTCCTTTTGCCACAAATATTTCCCGATGTCTCTCTATTATATCTAAAGTGAACTCTCTCTCCTACACCTAGGCAACCTTTAACAATGTTATTTTCCCTTTTACAAAGGGAACCAATTCCCATGTATGGGTTCTCATTAGGAACAAAATCTAGGATGTTAATGGAGGGAATCAAGACGACCAGGGCATGAAGAGTGTAATCATATGGTTTCAGGGCCGTACCACATGATGATAAATAGTGATGGTGTTGCTAAGGAGGAACTAAAAAACTTCATTGTATAATTCCCATGTAGTTCACCAATAAACCCAATGCTTATTTATTCATATGCCTTATCAAAGAAAGAACCATTAATCTTTTCCTATTTGTCAAGGAGAAAGGAGGGGAAAAGGTACTTACTAGGCTCAGGGGGGAAGGGTTTACATACAATAGAAAATGATAAACAAATTTAATATCTATTAGGGCATTGAATGCACTCTAATTAGCTTACCTAACCCTCCCAATCATCATATTCATCCACTTCCAAAATGAATTCATTCAATAAGAATCAATCATTTCAAAGGCTAATGGCTACTACACCATCTTGATTGGATGTTTATGCACCATGCAAGTATTCAAATGTGTAAACATCAAGGTGTTGTTTTGAGTGCTTACCAATCTACTCGTTAGTGTATTTGTTCATTTTGTGCCTCAATAGTTCCTCGTAGAAAATAGTTAAACATGATAAGCTAATTCCCCAGCCAAATTATGAAGGTAGCCAGATCCTGAAATGTGCTTATATATGGATGATAAGAGTGTGATCCGTTCATGATCGACCCTTCTCGGATTAACTCTCTACCCAGGATAATCACTCCTTGAATGAACCAGCAATATATAGTCTTACTAGAGTGAAGGAAGGATTTTGAATAGTGGGAGCTACATGGTTATGTCGTGAAAGTGAAATTGATATCCCTTCACATAATTTTTTGGGATTGCTTCTGGCTCTTCATGTTTCTAGTTGGCCACACCTTTAAATAGACCTAGAAAGCACTTTGAGGTTTCAAGTGTCGAATAGTTTTAAAGGTTATAAGAAGGCTTGAGATAGTGGGGAGGCAATGGGAGAAGGCGGTTCATAGGAAGTTCAGTTCGATCGGGAGATTTTTACTATGGGTCAATTTTTTTTACTAGTGGTCTAGGGTTTTACTATGGAGAAAGGTGAAGGTTTCAATCATACCTATGGTGGTTTCCCCCTACCATGGGAGTCAAAGACAACTCAACAGGTCCAAGGCGTTGATAGGGACTCGATTGAAGCCTTCCCAGAAGGAATTCCAGGGTTTATGTGCCTCAAAGATGTTTCATGGAGCCAAATCATCTTGGACCTATACATGGGGCTCAAGCTTATTCAAATCGGGGATTATTGTTGATGTTTTTCATTGTGTCAAAGGTGAGGGTTGATTTCATTGTAATTCTCGATGGGAAGAGTCCAAATCTCCCTACGACAGCATCAAAAAAGGTAGAGAGCATTTCCTCAACTGTGATTCTTTTGAAAATCATCAATCTTCACCTGGGTGGATGTAGGGATGGAGGCTTTGTGCAAACCTTGATAAAGGGTTCCATTGACAAGACTTCGAAGGCAGGAGGGGGAAGTGGGTTTGAGACTACAAAGCCCTTCTCAGTAGCTAAAAATGGCAAGAGTATTTCAAGAAACAAAATTATTGTGGTTTCCTTGGAGAAAGGGTTGACGGAGGAGGGGAGTGAGGAAGAAGATAGGGGTGATAAAATTCAGGAGGGAGGAGATACAAATATTGGCATGGGAACACATACACAAGGGTGACAAGAAGGAGGTTAGAGGAAGACAAAAATAAAATTTAACAAGTCCAAGGAAAGAGTAAAGAGATTGGTCCTGGGAGAAGATGCGCGGGTGGAGGAAACCCTAGCAATGACAAATATAATCATTGTAGGGAAGGCCAGGGTTCGTTACTTTGAGTTTGAAATGTTGAAAAAATGGGTAACTTCATAATGGAGGAATATTCCAATGAGTGTGATAGAGGTGGTAAAGATACCATAGGGTTGGTTCATGATGTGGTTTAAGAATGCTGAAGTGACTTCATGGGTGTTTAATAGGAATTAGAGCATTTATTTGAATCTAGGAATATTCAAAATATGGTCCCCCCTTTTTTATGCTAGTAGGGAGAAGTTGGAGAAGGTATCAGTCTAGTTACACTTGCCAAGATTCCAAGCCCATTTCTCGACTCTAGATGTATTTAAATTTATTGGGAACATGTTGGGGGATTTCATGGAGGTGGACATGTCATTTAAGGAAACAAACATTTGAATGACGGCAAGAATTTTGGTATGCTTGAATTCAAAGGGAATTTTTGAAGAATTGGAAATTTGTCACTGATGTTTTCCTTATTGGTAGGATTTGGATTATGCAGGGTGGACCTTCCATTATAGGATATGCCACAAAAAAGCACATGTTATGAGGGATTTCCCTCTCCCGTATAATGGTAATAGAAGCATCAAAGTCAGAGGGGATAAGGATGATTCAACGTCACCTGAGATAGAGATGGACACTCAGTCAGAGTCATCTCGTCCAGTTGTGTAAGATGATGTGGGTCAGCCCTCAGAGGCCAGGGCTCAAATGGACATGGAAATAGTGAGTATGGAGGCTACGAAGGAACTAATGAAACAAAAGGATGGGGAAGCTTTAAAAATTGTGGACGTGACGCCTCTGGGTAATGATACACTCCTTAATCTTGTCTCTTGGATTACTAATGTCATTATCAAACTAGATATGGGATCTGGGCCTTCAATACCCAGGTATCTTTGAGTCCGTGTGTTGTCCTCCTCTAATGTCTAAGTGTGCCCCTGCTCAACAATCCTCACACAATGTTCTTACCCTTTCCTGTCAACGAGGTTTTCTCTAAGGATAGACTCGGGGACTTCCTCCAATTACAACTTACATTCAAATTAAAATAAAGGGGAAAATGACAAATGGATACGTCGTCTGGGGTCTATATCTCTGCTCTTGGTCAGGAAAGGAACAAGAGATCAAAAATCCCATCTGTCCAAAGAAAAATGGAGAGCTCGAATAGACATAGTTGATGGAAGGAAATTATCCATTAAAGGGGCCCCTGGAGCAACGCGAGCCATTAACAAGGTTATACCATGATTTTTCTCTTTTAACTATAAAGGGTTGACTAGTTCACCCGAAAAACTAGTTTTTAGGAGACTCATTTAGGCGGAGAGGTTAGATATAATCTTCCTATAGGAGACACTAGGGGATGTTGATAAAATTTCCCAAGTTATGAACTCTCTTTTGTCAGGTTGGTCCTTTTCTAAGCTAGATGAAAGAGGGAGATCTGGGGTACAGGTGATAGGGGTTAATTTGAAGATTGTGAAACTGATTAATCACTCTAGAGATATGACTAGTTTTGGAGTAGAATTCTTCCATGCAGATTTGAGATAAAATATGATAATAGCTAATGTAAATGGTCTGTGTGTGGAACATGGAACTTTTTGGGAGAGTCTGATAAAGGAAAGTTACATGAAACAAGCTAATCTTATAATTGGGCGAAATTTAAATTTCTCCTAGTGGACAGTGGAGGTTTGAGGTCCCCATGCACATCCTAACTCTATGTCAGATTTTTTAACTAGGTTATAGATGGAGAATGGCTTAATTTATGTGAATCTAGTTAAGTATAAACCTACTTGAAGAAATAAAAGAGTATGGGAGGCGCTAGTGGCCAAATGCATGTATCGCTTCCTTATGTCAAAAGGTCTATATAAAAAATTCCTTTTTTTAGGCAATGGGTTAGGTCTGGAGGACCATCTAATCACCATCACGTTTTGCTAGAGATGAAAGGTGGGGCTTGAAAGTATTCTAGCCCCTTCAAAGTTAATCCAACATAGTTGCAGGAGGAGGAGTTGTGGGAGCTTATGGTGGAGACTTGGAGAAGTCATAACTAGGAGGAGTATAGGCCTATTGCTCCTAATTTTTCCACGAATCTGAAAATAATTAAGCAGGTAGTCAAGCAATGGTCCTATTAAAAGATAATAAAGGATGGAGAGGAACTCAAAAGAGTGGAGGCTGAATTAGCTAGGAAGGAAAGAGACAATGGGGGAGGTTTTTTTTACAAGGGAAGAGAAGAATATTATTATTGGGTTAGATGCCACAAAACTGAAAATACTAAAAAACATGGAGGAAACCTGGAGATAGTAGAGCTATCTAGTTGTTGATTGGTGACAAAAACAAAAAATATTTTCATAATTATGCTAAAGGGAGGAAGACTAATAGCACAATTTTGGAGTTGGATATGCCAGAGGGGGGAAAGCTACCTCCTTCACTGAATTAGAAACTCTAGCCAAAAATCACCTTGACAATCTATTTAAGGTCCCTTCAGAAGCATCCATTGCAGAGGTGATCCTTGTTTCACAATAGTTTACTTACTTCTCAGAGGAGGAGGACAACATGAGATTAATGGAGCCATTCATAGAAAAAGAACTATAGGGGGTGCTCCAAGGAATGCAGAAAGATAAGATTCCAAACCCAAACAAATAGACAATGGAGTTCTTTTTCATCCTATTTGATATTTTGGGAGCTGATCTTCTCAAGGTCATTGAGGATGCTAGGATTTATGGGAGGATTATGGACTCTTTTAATTAAACCTTTATAGCCCTCATTCCAAAAATCGATAACCTTAGATCCTTTGAGGACCTCAAGCCTATTTCATTGTGTAACCGTATTTACAAAATTATTGCCAATATAATAGAAAATTGAATCAAGCTGATCTTGTGAGATAAGATCTCTAAGGAACAATTTATTTTCTTGGAAGGGAGACGAATTTGTGAAGCCATTGGGGTGCTTGAGAGGGGTTATATAGTCTCAAGGTCATAAAATTGAAAGGGATAGTAATCAATATAGATCTCTCCAAAGTATATGATAAGATCAACTAGACCTTCATATGTTTAATTTCAAATCATTTGGGTTTTGAGGTACCATTTATAAATTGGGTGACGAGTTGCATTACTTCATTTTCATTCATAGTTCTAATCGATGGAGCGACATCTCCTTTCTTCCAGGCACAACGTGGTTACGATAGGGATGCCCCTTGTCACCTTTGATATTTCTTTTGGCAGCGGAGGGGCTTAGTCGATTATTACTTGAAGCAAAATGAAGAGGGGACCTAAGAGGCGTAGAGGTGGTAGATGGGTTGACCATCACTCATATGTTGTTTGTTGATAATATTCTTGTGTTCATCAATGGATCTCGAGAGGATATGACAACCCTAAAAGAAGCCTTGATTCTCTTTCAAAAAGCCATGAGAATGCAAGTCAATGTGAAAAAATCCATGATTTCCTATCAGGGGGTTCCAAAAAGTGAAATCATAAGTTTCAAGGGTTTCTTTCCTTTTCAAATCAAGCCATTGGGGGAAGGGATAAAATATGTATGCTTCCATTTAAAGCCTAATATGTATAGGAAATAGGATTGGACCTGGCTATTAGCAAAAATGGAAAAAGACTTAAACATGTGGAGCCTCATGTGGTTGTCGATAGAACAAAGGTGAGTCCTTATTAAATCAGATTTTGGAAGCTATTCCGATTTTCTGGATGTCACTCACTTGGATACCCAAATATATTTTAGATGATATGAGGAAAATATGTAATAGATTCTTGTGGTATGGTACCAAAGAGGTTCTAGTTTTCCCATGAGTCTAGTGGGAAAAAATCATAGCTCCCAAAGGATGTGGAGGATGGGGAATCAAGAATCTACAACTTTTCTCAAAAGCTTTAGTAGCAAAAGTTGGGTGAAGACTCTTGGATATAAGCAATCTGTGGACAACGATGGTATACTGGAAATACATTTTTCCCTTAACTGTGAAAGAATGGATCAAGAAGCATAATAAGAGACAAAAAATGGATTGTTGGTTTGAAAAGTGGTGCTTACTTCTTACCCAATGATTGGAATTGGGCTCAAATGGAAAGTAAGGAGTGGAGAGAAGTTGAGGGTAGTCATTGATCCTTGCATTATATGTGTAGAAGAATATAGGTTGCCAAGACACCTTATCATGACTTTGAACAAGAATGAAAGGGATTTTTTTGAGTTAGTTTGTTGATTTGAACAATACTACCATATTGAAACAAGGATGGATGGGCGTTGAGAAACTTCAGTTGATAGAGGCTTAGACCACTTTTGCATGAATACACTAGAGCTAATACCATATTGAAACAAGGATGGATGGGTGATGAGAAACTTCAGTTGACAGAGTCTCATAGACCACTTTCGAAAGAATTCACTATAGCCTTGGATAGATTGCATATTAGGATTCATGACTAAGAGGACACTCTTTTCTAGATACCTTCAAACTCGAGGGTTTATACTCCAAGGGTAGGTTATGTGCACCTAGTGTCTGCCTACAGGAACATGAATACAATATGGTGGCAGGAAAATCTTTGGAGATTGAAATTTCTTGCCAAGGAAAACGTCTTTCTATGGTGTCTTTTGGAGAATAGGATACTAACATGAGAAAATATCCAAAAAAATGAGAAAGGAAGGGTTGAGTTGGTGCATAGTATGTAAAAACAATTAAGAGACAATAAACCACCTCTTCTTGGACTTTTCATTTCAAAAGGCGGTATGGATGGAATGTAGGAGCGTTTCAGTTGATTTTCATGAATGGAAAAAAGAAGAATTTAAGAAGGCATGGAAAATTTGGTGGGATAATGTCCTTGACAAGACTCTCCAAAATTTACCCCCCTTGATTTGTTGGGGAGTATGGATCATGAGGAACAAAGAAACATTTCAGGACATAGTTTCTTCACCAAATATGGTAGCAGTAACCATGCTGACCATTTACTTATCTATTCCCAGTTTGGATAAGGAACCAGTTCCTTTTATTATTATTGCTGAGGAAATTGATCACTCGTTCCTTTAGGCATATTTTGATGGAGTGTCTGGTGGGAACAATGCTTGTGGATGGGGAATATCATTTTATATACAGGAAGATCGTGTGTTTAAACACTAGATTGGTAGGCATTGATCCTTAGATCAGATGTGTAGAGGAGTATAGGTTTCCAAGAGACCTTGTCACGTCTTTGAACGATAATGGAAGGGTTTTTTTGAGTCAGTTTGTTGATTTGAACAATACTACCATATCGAAACAAGGATGGATGGGCATTGAGAAACTTCAGTTGACAGAGGATCATAGACCATTTTGGAAAGAATTCATCAAAGCCTTGGACAAATCGCATATTAGGATTCATGACTAAGAGGACACTCTTTTTTGGAAACACTCAAACTCGAGGGTTTCTACTCCAAAAGTAGGTTATTTTCACCTAGTTTCTGCCTCCAGGAACACGAATACAATTTGGTGGTGGGAAAATATTTGGAGACTGAAATGTCCAACCAAGGCAAAAGTCTTTCTATGGTGTCTTTTGGAGAATAGGATACAGACATGAGAAAATATCCAAAAAAGGAGAAAGGAAGGATCGAGTTGGTGCATAGTATGTAAAAACAATGAAGAGACTATAGACCACCTCTTCATGGACTTTCCTTTTCAAAAGGCGGTATGGATGGATTGTAGGACTGATTTGGTTGGTTTTCGTAAATGGAAAAATGAAGAATTTAAGCAAGCATGGAAAATTGGTGGGATAATGTCCCTGATAAGACTCTCCAAAATTTACCCCACTTGATTTGTTGGGGAGTATGGATCATGAGGAACAAAGCAACATTCCAAGACATAATTTCTTCACCAAATATATTGGCAGCAGCCCAACTATCCATTTACTTCTCTATTCCCAATTTGGAGAAGGAACCAGTTCCTCATATTATTATAGCTGAGGAAATTGATCACTCGTTCCCTTGGGCATATTTTGATGGAGCGTCTGATGGGAACAATGCTTGTGGATGGGGAATAGTCTTTTATATTCAACAATATCATGTGTTTAAACACCATATTGGTCTAGGACAAGGAGTCAATAACTTTGCAGAACTACTCTTGCTGAAATTATTACTTTGCCTTGCAGTTAAAAAGGGTTGTTGTAGACTTCATATTTTTGGGGATTCTTTGCTAATGTTTAATTGGTTTAATGATGTTCAAAGATGTAATTTTTATGTTGTTCTTCCACTTCTTGAAGAGGTATTACATTTATAATCATCGTTTGAATTCATTGCTTGTCGTCATATATACAGGGAGAGGAACTTTGTGGCAAATGCCCTCTCTAAAGGGGGTGTGGCACAAGCTCCTGGTTCATGGATGGTCACAGAGTTGCTAGATGGAACACAAAGGAATATCTACATCCTCCCTTCCTGGAGGGGGGTTAACGTTTCATCTACTTGTCAGTCTTTTCCAGTTTCTGGCCTAGTTTATTTTATCTGTTGATGCATATACAAGAATATGGTTCATAATGATATAGTTTTTTGTATGGGTAACTCTTGGGTCCTTCAATAGACAATTTTATTATGTTTAAAAAAGGTGAAGCTCAAATGCTTATCAGTAGGTATGAACATTCAATTAATAGCTTATGATTTTAGATAGTCGAAACATATGGTTGATGATTTTGAGCCTGTTTAGATAAGCAATTTTTGTCTATCTATGATAACTATACTTGAATGTTGGTCACAACATATACGTAATGTAACTTTTTCATTTACTTAATCATATGTATTTTTTCCAAGGAAAAAAAAGAAAAGTACATGTACATGAGAATTTTAAAATGTGTAGGAAAAGAACACCTCACCTTAGGGGCTAAAACCTGTTCTGAATTTTAAAGTAAATTGATTTCTCTTATTTAACATTGAAATTCCTTACAATCTTGCAGTCTGTATATGTTCTATACAAGTCAAGATAATTTTGCTTTTACTGATGAGCAGTTTTTAGGGTTATGCAATAGGAAATGAGGCCACATACCCAAAATTTGATCGCAATGCGCCTGTACCGTTTGCTCATGGAGTGGGGCTTATATCGAACAATCAATATCAAGTAACTTATTTTCTCTTAATTTATCTTATAAAAGGGGAATGCATAAAACATAAGTCTATGGAAGTAATTGATGTGGTCTTAATTTCTTTTATAAAAGAGGAATGCATACAACGTGAATTTATGCATAAAATTTGTTGTAATATGATCTGTTTTTATTAGATATCAATATTTATATCTGGTTTTAATGTTTATAATAATTATTTTTATGTTATAGGTTTGAATAGTTTTAATCTTTATAATAATTATTTTTATGTTTTAGGATTATTAGATTTTAGGTTAAGCCCTATACACTAGTTTATGTTTTACTTTTTTAGGTTTTATATTGGATTTAAAACATAGGTTTATTAATTTAGTTAAAAAAAAATATGAGTTTATTATTTAGGTTTATTACTTTTATAATTAGGTCTTAAATTTTATTATTTAAGTTTTAGGTTGGTTTATTTCCAGTTTTATTAATTTAGGATTATGATAATATTATGTTTTATATTGTTGTGTTAATTTTTATAATTCTACTAATAGGTGTTCTATGATGCTATATGGTTGGGTTTTTGGTGGTGACACTATTCAAATTTGTCGTCCTCGACACAATTTTGAACATGTGCCCCACCAAATTGTTAGGATTATTTACTGCCACCAAGTGGTGTTCTTCTTCACGGCTCATTGTTCTTCTTCACAACTCATTGCAGTATAATCTTCGCCATCCTCATGGGTTCATCTGCGCTCAATGGCTTTGTCAACATCAATGGAATCTAGAAACAGAGCTTTGGGTTTAGAGAACATATTGACCAGAATCCCGAAGCCACTAGAAATTAATCTTATATAGAAGTCGTGTTTTTTTATCTTGAGAGCTTGTGCATTATGTGTCATAAACAGTTTCAAATCCTCCTCCACTATGTGACCAAGGGGAAGATGTAGAACCTTAAAGAACAATATTCTTCATTTGAAAGAAGCAACTATGTGCTTGTACTATTTGATGGATTATCGATATGTCTAATTACCGGAGTGGTTTCTTAAACAAAGTCTAACATGGGAGCGGGAGAAGAAGAAGAAGAAATATCATTTACACAGGAGTGATCTAGGGCTTTTAGTGAATATAAGGCCCAAGGTTTCTGAACAAACCCCGAGGGTCTGTGGAAGAAAATTCAATGGAAATGGGGAGGTTTTTGGTGCTGGAGTTTGAATTAGCACGTTAGTTTGAATATGGAGCAAAAATAAGCGCATTTGATCACATATACAACAAAGGAGATCATGTACCACTTTATGCCAAAAAAGTTGGTCCCTTTCACAACCTGAGGTAGGGTTTTTCTATATTTAGAGTTTTGTTGTATTGGAGGATAATTTGCATTATGAAATCTAGTAACAAAATAAAGGGACCTGGGAGAATATTAATGGATCTTTGATATTATGTAGATCTTGGCTTCGTGGTCATGCAGATCTTCCTGAATTTGTTGATGGAAATTTCAAGCCAGATTGAAGCATTTTTTTTAACATGGTGTCATACCTTTGTTTACAAGAGTCTGGTTTAACTGGATAGGCTTTAGTTGATGTGGAGACATCCATGAGTTCAATTCCCACCGAGTGAGAAATATTTCAAGCACAACGACATTGTATGAATTTATTCGGCTAGATAATGTAGGCAGGTAGGGCAGCACGAGTGTTTATCACCGTGAGAATGTGGTTAGCATGGTTCCTATTATCTACATTTTATTAACTCTGTATTTTCTAAAGTTTGGTTTCCCTGGGCAATATTTACACTGTCAACATGCCATATATGTATATATCCTTTTTTTTTTATTTCAGGGAAGGTCACAAATTGTTGTAACACTTACATTCCTAAATTTGAAGTTATATAGGATACCTTGTTATCTCAACTACTCTGAAGCTACATGTATGCTCTATATATTAAAGATATTTCAAGATTTAATGCAATGAACCTCACATTCCTAAGAAGATCACAAATTGGTGTAAACCTTACATTCCTAAATTCGAAGTTATATAGGATATCCTTTCATCTCAACTACTGTGAAGCTATAGGTCAACTCTATATATTCAAGATCTTCTAAGTTTTAATGCAATGAACCTTGCATTCCTAAATTCGAAGTTACAAGGCAATTCCCTGTCATCCCAACCGCTGACAAGATACAAGTAGGCTCTATATATTCAATATCTTTTAACTTTTAATACCATGAATAGAAAAAATAATTCTTTAATCCTTCCCTTTTCTTGGGTGAAACTTCATATCATCTTTATGGATGACTTTATTTTCCTTTTTTCCTTTTTGCTTTAGTCCATTCCTGTTCATGGGATTCGTATTGTTCATCCATCGGATCTGATTGATCTGATTGATTCTCATGAATGATCATATCTGCATGGGTGTATTTCTATGTGTTTCTAACTTGACCCAATTTAGAAAATCACCCTTGGAATCAACTGAATCACTTCTTCCTCGACAGATGTAAATGAGCCACTACTCATCGACATTTGTTTACTTCTTCCAATATCAGCTCCATGGAAGGTTCTACATTGAAATGATCACTGATTGGAGTATATTTTTCATTTTATTCGATTAGATCCTAAGATGGTTCTATTACTTTAATCAACTGGTGGTGTTCCTTAGCATCTTACCAACAAGTGGGATTCTAAGGAACCCAGTTTCTTCTTTACTAAGATTCCATAGATGTGACATCATCGCAATACAGGCAAGATGTGTCCATAGGAAATACATGACCTACATCTAAAATCCACCTGTTCAAAATCCAAAATTTTCTTCCAAGTAGCATCAACCACCTTTGACCAGATTTCTTTTGAAAGTCCCCTTACGAGATCCATTTTTATGCACAAACTCACGAAGGTTGTTAAATGCCTTTTACTAGTCCTTTCTAGAGCATTTGTGATACTAACACAGACTCAGTTCCCCAAAATGGAAGTAACAAATTTGGGACTCTAATCCATATAGGAGATGAAGAACTCATATGTGGATGGATCAAAAGTGGAAAATGACACTTTCTTGCACAAAGAGATCTGCTTTGTATCCACAATTATATTCTTTACAGGATATCAAAGATGTGAGTACGAGTGATGATGGGGATGATTCCAATGAAGAAAGTGATGATGATGAGGGAACCCCAAAGGTATGCTAGAGCTTTTTAAATTCTACTAGATTCCTTATTCATCTATTTTCTATTTGGCTAATCTCTCGTTACATAATAGGCAACTTCTGGGAAGAAGTGACCTATCTTAGACTCTTATAACAAGTCACCAACAACAGATAAGTAGGCAAATATCTCCACACTAGCTGGATGTCAAAAGCCAAGTTAGCTTGTTATCTTGCTACTGCTAACTTGGAATGTTAATAGTGCCTTTCAAATATAAATTTTTTATAATCGTGATGAGATGTCTCAACTACAACAGAAATATAGTTATAGTGGGGAAGTCAATTGAATGATTTTCTTGAGTAAGAAATTTTGTCAATTTTATCATTATCATTCATCTATCAACTTTTTACGCTTTTGTAATGTGAGACGATGTCTTAAAAAGAATATTTTTAATCATTTTTTGTTTATATGCTTAAAATTGTTGGAGCTTTTCTTAAACAATGGTAATTTAATTTTATATAGAAATAGTAAGAACACTCTTTATCAAAAAACCAATGCCCTAGCCTTTCTCCCTTTGGAAACGGTTCGTCCATATGGGAAGCAAAAAATGTTGTAGTTCGAGAGAATTGGCATACCTTGATCCTTGTAGGAAAGGAAAAGAAAGGTAATAGTAGATTAGTGGGTTGACAATTCTCATGGGTGTTTTTTTGTTACTAGTTTTGAATTGGTTAACACAATGATTGATTATCTCTGAAAAGTGACGATTGCATCATATACTATGATCTAAAATGATTTTTTGGTTGTATTCAACTAATCGAACTTATTTGGAATTCATTGCCTATGTTCCAAGTGTTGACAAAGGTAAGAAAATTAAACACATTGCAACTCCTTATCCAAAACAAGGTGCAAAGGGCCCTGCCTTAGTTGTCAAGGGCAAAGAAACTCCACCTGGATCAAAACAAACACCTAGTTCAAAAGTGGCTAGTCTTCTATCTTTCTGAAAACGTATTAGTGGAATCTCAGTACATGTCATAACCTATCTTGTCTATAAAAAAAATCGATAAAATCTGCAGAAAAATACGTCTACACTTGATTCTGGCAAGAAATCTGGCTAGCTTAATTTCCATAGTTGTTCAAGGTAAGTTACTTTCAGGTTCGTGCCTTTTTTCTTGTGCATAATGCATTGCAATAGTTCATTGGATACAAATAATGTTTATTAGTATTGGGTTAGTCTTATAATTGGTGTATATGAATGGAATTAGAATTTATGTTTCGCAAAATGATAGAAATACTTCATCTTTAGTTGACCATAGGAATATCATATAAATAAATTTATACATTGACTATGATCATTGCTTATTTAGATTTGTATGAGTCTTTTGTATTTTTTGCATCTGAACTGAATCATGTCATCTTAGGTGAACGTAGGAAATTAATGCAAATAATTCAATTTAGTTTTTCTTTGTGTTTCTTGTTTTCCCTTTGGACTTATTGATTCATTGTTCTTCAGAGACTTTGTAACAGGAGCATTGGGCAACCACAAGGCTAAGAAAAATGGTGGAAAGTAAAGTATGTCGTTTTTACATTTTCGCAACTAATTTTTTTTCCACTCTTAGTGCATCGCTGCCAGAAAATTCCCAAACTAAGGTCAATTGTGTATCAGATCTCTAGTCAATGTCTAGATATTTACATAAGCCTGTGTACTATTTGTATTGTAATGCCCATTTATCCATCGAGTCTTCCATTCATGCTATTTTTGTGAGTTGCTTCTAAGGGAGGATTTCTCAAGGTAGCACAATTTTGTATTAGAGATTAAATCTAGTAGATGTATGTTATGTGCAGCGCTGTTGAATTGAATGATTTTATTTTTTCAAATTTTTCTGATGCTAATGACTTAAAAAATAATGGCTATTTGATGCTTTTGAGTTTTAATATTTTTTCACCTGTGGATTATTTTGTGACAAGTGTTCATTTTAAATCTCAACAAAATGCCTTCAATAATATTGATTGAGGGTATCGAGTCAAATTGTATCAAACACTATATTTATAGTCTGTTAATTTCTTTAAACAATGATAATCATACATGAAGGTTGCCACTTTACTCTTGCATTGCCCTGTATTTTTGTGAATACATAGATTACATTCTTATGTCTGACGTCTTTTAGTGAATACATAGAATACATGCTTATGCTTGACTTTCGCGTCTCGAGAAATTTTAGAGTTCATATTTGGTTTTTGTATATATACATCATTGACATAGTCTTCTAAGTTTATTGGAAGTGCAATATGTGTTCTGGTAACTGGTTCAAAATAATAGAAATGTTGAACACAACAATTTGAAAATGCTTCAATGATTTTCATGGTCGCATATTAGGAATCTTTAAATTTCAACAGTTGTTGCAGCTTTTTAGCAAAGTTGGAGAACCTAGCTTCTAATTTTATATCACGAAGGATTTGGGATTATTACTCTGTAATACTAGGTCAATATAGCTTTTCTATAATGTGAGGATTTACGCCTCTTTTCCTATTGATCTTATGTTAAACTTTCATATAATAAACCAAATATTTCTAGGTTAACATTCCCTCACAATCATGACAAATGCTTAGGTATGACACTTGTATCCTTCCAAGGTAATTTTCTGCCATGAAAATTAGCAAACTAAGGCTGATTTGTGGCATGGATAATAGTCCATATTGCCTTACATTCTCGTTTTCATGCACTTTCCCTGTTTGATCGATGCTCCCTTGACTCCATTTCCCAAGTTGTGACTGGGCACTTGGTATTGGGGATTTTACCTTCATATTCCTTTCTCACATCACTTATTAATCCAATGTACTACTATCACCCATTTTGTAAAGGCTTACTCTTCAAAATTCATCTTTTGCCAATTCACTCCATAGCCTGAGAAATTTGATTATTTGGCAAACCTCCTCCCTCCATGAGTTAGAGAAGAGCTAACCAAAAGTGTGAGGAAGGGTTTTTGTGGTGACAGTGGGTAGCCTTCCAAAGTGCACAAAACTTAGCCCCTTGATGATTTGGACTTTACATTATGGGAGGTTGCTACATTTTGTTGTAACACTGCTAAATAAAGACAATGGTAAGTTGCAAACTCTTTGATCGGTTCAAGTCATAAGGGATGATGGATGACCTTTGAGTGGGTTGATTCTTTAGGTGGCAAGTCTTTTCTCTACGAATTAAGTTCCACACTAGAATTATGCTCTTAATTTCTATGAGTGACTTGATGTTTTGTTATTTTTATTTTGTTATTATATTTAGAGTTTCAATAAAATCTTTGATCTGTGAATTCATTAATTAGTTGGGTACAAGTCATAAGGGATGTTGCATGGCCTTTGAGTGGGTTTATTCATTGGGTGGCAAGCCTTTTCTCTACATATTGAGTGCACACCATAATTATGCTATGAATTTCTATACTTTGAATGCGCTTGATGTTTTGTTATTATATTTAGAGTTGTAATTCTAGAATTTGGTAAGAATTTCTATATTGATAAATTATGAAGTTCAGATCTCAGATCATTACACTAGTGGTTGTCTTATTGATTCTTTTCTAGACCAATATGTGTATGTTTAAATCATAGTATCATGATTAGGTAGTATTGGCCTTCTATGTATAGTTATTTGCATGAAGTTAGAAATACATTGAATATTTGGCATAGTTCAGATATGATACAATCAACATTACAGGTCTTCCACGAATTCAGAGGCAACCATGACAGTGGTGATGAATAATCTTTGGAGATTAATATATAATGAGTAATTGTGGATGGAATAAGTGAATTGAATGAGGTCATTGATATAAGCACATCATGTAACTACAAACACAAAAGAGTTGTAGAACATTCTTGAAAATATAATCTAGATACCACCACTCTATGCACATTTTAGGTACTTGCATACCATCGAATATGTTGTACCTGGGAGGCAAAGAGGTGGATTGTACCATTGAATATGTCGTACCTAGGAGGCAAAGAAGTGGGGTTGTAACTTGTAAGAGGTCAGGAGCCTCTACTTTCTGGCAATTGTCCACTCCACTAAAGATCCTAACACCAATACTACTACAAGGGTTGGGGAGAACGATCACTTTGCATCTTCACATTCACACTAGAGGGAAATAGAGATCATTGAATTTGTTTTTAGGAAGGAACTTCTTAATTATTTTGATGGATTTGAGGATTGAAATGAAAACTTCTCTAAGTGGGAGTGATTTTAAATGGGAAAAGAGAAGGATCATATAGGCCACATAGGAGGATGTGTTGTGTTCGGAGGAAGTTGGTTCACTCAGTTCTCTCTTTCTTTCCAAGATAAATAGTGTCGCGACAAGAGGGAATCATACAATGTGTGGAATTGGCATGGTTGGAATGGGGTGGGTGGGTT
Organism: Pinus taeda; assembly: GCA_000404065.3. Lineage (NCBI taxonomy): Eukaryota > Viridiplantae > Streptophyta > Pinopsida > Pinales > Pinaceae > Pinus > Pinus taeda. Next base: position 6,633 of record APFE031158789.1, on the reverse strand, counting down.
TGATTAATTGAATGGAAATTGAAGTGGATTTGATTTAATATAAAACACGGCATGAAGAGGGGTTTAAGTTCCTACTTTCGTACACCACCACCTAGACAATGATGATGGCAATGTACTACTTAGAAATATTCCAAATAATGACAAAGTTGAAGAGTTTAGTGATGTCAGTGATGAATATGGACATGAAATTACATAAATATATTAATACCATGAGCTTAGACTTTTAATTTATGATTTCAAATGTCTCTATTGATATCATGTTGCTTCATTTGTTCTTTCGTGTTAAAAACTTGTGTGTTGAATATTTTTTTACACTAATAATTCTCCTAAGATTAGTGAGGGAATCAAGATGATGAGATCATATATGTCACATTGTTATGTGGTATGTTATGTTTTAACTTGCTTTTCAATGAAGAAAGATTGTTAGTTTAAAATTTTGGATAAATTATGTATATTTTTTAATTTTGTAAAAATTTCAGGAATGCATGTTTTTGTATCTATAAAGATGTTTGCTTCAACATTTTAACCACCTTGGATTTTTTTGTTGCATATTATCTCCAATGTTCCATGGGGAATTTCCACCCATGTTTTTTATCCTACGTAAAGGGAACCAAGGGAAACGTTTCCCAATATGGCGGACACATTTCCCCAAAAGGGGTGTATCTAGGCACCCCTCCCCATCTCCCCACCAACTCTAGAAGGCGATGACTGGGTGCCCCGACCCCCAATTTTTTTGTTCAACAACCCTTTAAGACAGAACAAAAGTATGGGATATAAATTTGAGGAGTTTGTGACCTTCCAAATTAAGGGCAATATTAAATTCTTAAAATAAGTGGCACTCTTCCGACATTCTCCAAATATTCATAAATGAGACATTCTCATTTATTTTACCTTTTCTATCCAAACAATCTCATTTATGATTTTTTGGAGAATGTCCAAAGAATGTCACTTTTACTTAATTTTTTAACATTACCATTAATTGTTTCTGGGTGTTTGAGAGTGGTTCCAACATCATTAGACTTATATGGAGAAAGTAGAATTTCATATCCCATCTAGGATAATTGATTATGAGATTGAATGGGTATCAAGGTTTTCAGAAGAACACCAACAATAATACCTTGTTGGATTTGCACAACATTGGGCACCAAAATTTCAATTTCTTATGTCCATGACAGACATAATGATTAGTATTAACACAGATGGAAGCTTTCTCGAGTTCAAATATTATAGATTGATAGTTTAAAAAAGGCATCAACGATTTTTGCAAGCAATGACATTAATGAAAGGTCAATTTGAATTTTCATAAAGTTTTAAGAAAAATTATGAAATGGGCATTAGAGCAATGAGCTTGGAGAACCTCAAAGAGAGCCTATGCTAGAGATAAGTATGTGGAAAGAAAATATTGATCTCATGTAACAGCAAAAGTTTGAAAGGATCTTCAGTAGTGTAGGCTAGCATGAAGAAACTTGTCCAGCAGACTTTGATCTTTCGAGTGATAGAAAGATAGAGGAAAAATAGGGATGCCAACAAGAGGTATGAATTTTCCTAAGAGAAGGCATTTAAATTCCACTAGAAGGGAAAAATTCCATCCAAAGTCAAATAATAACCCATTAGACCCAGCAAAATGTCGTTAAGATTGTACTTGAAGTCTGACAAAATCACAAGTATTAGTGACAGAAGTAAGATTTTGTTGACCCTTTTGTTTCACAATAAATCTGCACACTAATGGATTTTTAAAATTTTCCAGCAACTTTTGCATTCAACTTACTATTGAAATATTATTTTCAGAAGTTAGAAGAAGTATATGAGAAAACTAGGAAGGATTGTTGATCATTATGCCATCTGTAGCAGATGGCATCATACTGAGTGCCTCATGTGTAGGACATGGAATACACATGGTGAAGAAAAAAGTTCATGAATTTTATATGAAGATGCAAATAAAACAAGAATACTCATCTATAGATCAAGCTATGTGTGTCACAAATACAAAATATGAGATCAACGTTCGCCACCTAAAAGGTGTTAAGGATTCCAATGCTTAATTGTCTTCAATCAGTGAAACGATACAAGAAAAAACAATTACACATCACTTGAATTTAACAATTAGCTTTATTCATTTGAAAATATTCTTGAAACATTGACCATTCATATTGGACATTGGTCCTTTGAAAAAAACCTGACTACATGTTACAAGAAAAACTGAGAGGCGGACAGTATGATGGTGAAGCCAACAGGGGCAATGCATTAGTACAAAAGTTAAAGAAAAGTGGCAGCAAGCAAATAAAGGTAAGATCTTTAAAAATTTCATTGTAAGAGATTTTGGTCATAGATAAAAAAATACTAGAATACCTTTCCCTTACAATTTTAGGAGACTCAAATTATTATATCAACAGTTAAATAGATAAAGAGAAGGGAAATGCTTGAAATAAATTTTCTTTGCAGTAACATAGAATGTTACCAATTAGTATACAAGTTGGTAACTAGACTTGAGTTCTTTAGGGTGCATGACTTCTCGAGTTTTCACCTCTCTTAGAAAAGAAAGAGACAAACTAAATAATGGCTCTTGGACATGGAAACTATATGAAATATAGGAACAAATTACTATACCAATTTACATGATGAATGTGAGAAGCGAAATGTTCCACCAATTTTTTGGGATGTATAAGAAGGCAAACACACATGGGGGATGCGTGGATATATCCCCAAAAATTTACGGAAATTCATAGGGAGCAAAGGGACAAAGGGGTGCCTAACATAGGGGGGTCATCTCTAGAATTAATTATTTAAGAAAAAATCCTAACATAACAATTCATCCCACATAAATCCATCATTACACAATAGATTCTTTGCTTGCATAGATTTTTTTTTATGATTTTTTTGTAATTTTTGGGGTTTTAAGGAATAAAAACATGGGGGGACATCCAAGCATGTTTCTTTTCTAGGAGTTAGTATTCAGGGAGCATGCACCCAGAAGCCCCCCATTTTGTGAAACACATCCAACACATCGCCAAAATGTCTCATTGTGTGTTTCACCAAGTTGCACAAGATGGGATCCATGGAAAAATGTTTCACTAGGCATCCCCTTGTCCTAGGGGCACACCACTGACCCTGCAAGACTTGTCTCCATGGAACACTGAGTGAAACAAATCCAAAATATTCCATATATCCCTGGCTGGCAGAACAATCTTCTCAATTTCAATCATGTTGCTATTAACACAATGAGAGGAAGTTCAAAACTTACAAGTGATTAATTTGATAAGATAAAATAATTTCATACCACAAAAGTAGGGTAATGGGTTTCAAAATTACAATCTAGTAGTGACATGCCACAAAAGTGCTGAAGAAACTCCTAAAAACAAGACCATGAAAAATAAATAAACTTCGCTACTAAAAAAGAGAAATAAGCAAAGGCATAATCATCTACAACATGAAAAAGGCTACTCATCCTTATCAAAAGAGGAAGCCCTAATGTCTCAATAGGAACAATAGTGAAAATAGAGGAAGATGATGATGTCTTTCGGCATCACCAACCACAAAAAAAACACAATCATAAAGAGATTGTAGTTACTTTCAAGGAGAGATGCCTTTACAAGTTTGAATCCATAAATCAAAATTACCGGTAGCTTTTGTAGATTGATAAAATATGGCACTGAAGGTACAACCATCTCAACTACTATTATCTTAAGCTAGTGACTAGGCATAGAATGGTGAATGGTCCGCCTAAATCTAGAGAGAAGTGAGTACAAGTGAAGCAGGTTCATCATGCAAGCAACACCATGACAAATTTGAAAGAACTTGGCACAATGAGTGATGCAAACACTAAAATTAGTGCATAGTGATAAATGTCGATCGACAAGAATGGAACCAATTTGTGGGTATGAATATTTCCTAGTATTATGTAAAGCAAATATATAACCCATTTTACAAGCACTACAAAGCCTTATTAAGTCCAAAAGTAAATGCCATGGAGATAAAATAGATTGTCAAAATTAAAATTACTTTACACAAGTTTGTGTGGTTCTTTATTCATAAATATCTTTAATTCTCACCATGGTTTTGTCTAGTATCTAAGTAAGCCATTTATGTTTTACAAAACTCTCATTTAATTGAGGCACTGGAAGGAAAGGTAGTTGTGGAAGGTTTAAGATGTTGAGATGCATAATTGAACACATCAATGAGACTTGTTATTCATGACTTGAGCAAATTTCCATTTGAAAGTACCATTCTGATATAATTTCTTTGTAATTGCAGTTGTTCGTTCTTCACATTTGGAAAGAGCATGCAAAGGGCTAGTTTTGGGACATGCATTGGTTAGGTAAAATCATTCATCAATTCTTTCGTTGAGTATCCGAAATGTTTTCATTGTCCAAGAAACACAGTTTTAATATCTATATTGAATATTCATGTGTTATGAGTACAACCTTTGGGTAGGCTAAGACCCACTAGGAGGGTTCATGTAAATAATTTTGTTTTTTGTGTTGTTTGGAGTCATGGAGACAAAATGAAAATGGAATTTTCTGTTTTTCCTCTTTGTTTCTCACCACCCATAAGAGGTCTATAATTCCAAAACTCCTGGATGGTTTTGGAAAATACTTTCCTTAATATATTATTTTAATGATGAAAAAGTACAACTGTAATTTAAGCAACATTAAAAAAGATAAAAGGTGTGACCTAAGTGGATTGGAAAAAAGGTACGGACAATCACTAATGTAAGAGTTCTATGGCTTGTGAGTTTTCTTGGTTCCTTAGAAGTTTATATCTATACAACTCATTGATCATAGTCTTGACCCCTATGAAAGGCTTATAAGATTCATCATTCCATAAGAAGTTTATTAGTCTACAACTCCTTGATTGTAGTCTTTGGAAACCCCTTGATCTTTATATCTTATTCTCCTAATGATAAAATGCAACAGTAATTTTAGAACTCAAATTATTAATGTTTAGAAAATGTTTCCTAAAAGTATAACAGAGAAAAGTAGGTGCAGTCACCCTTGTGTGAGTTCCATGGTTTGTGAGCTTGTGAACTTTCTTTTTTTCCTTACAAGTTTATAATTTTGGAAATTTGTAATTTATTTCTTGACTCTTGACTCTTTGAAAAAGCCTCTGATATTTAGATAAAAAAAAAAATTATTAGGAAGTTCACTAGTAATTTAAGGAACAAGTCAAAGTAAGTATAGTTAAAAATGTGATTATAACAAGGTATAAGAAAAGTATAGTATAAAAATGTATATCATCTCTATATTTTGACATGTGAATTCATTTGTTTAGGGTCTTATTCATTTTCTTCTTGACATATGTGCTCTCCAATTACATTTCTTTTGAAGTGACCAAACTGTATAGCTTGTTGTACCTTTCTATTGCTTTCACTCTCTTAATGGTTGCATATGCCAAATATTTTTTAACATAAATCTGGGGGTTGTTTAACATTAATGTATCTCTTCTAGTGCTTTTTTTTAAGATTTTGTCTTTTCCAAATGTGAGGCAATCAATACTTTGGCATTTCTATTGGACACAATGAATAGATTGGATCTTCTCTTTGGCATTTTTGTGCATATCTGTTTCTCTAATCATAATGTCACGCATAGGGTAGGGAATGAATTTGCATTTGTCATGTTTGTGCTATTCTTCTATGGAAAAGTTTGATCATCTTAATACCCTTGGAAAAAACTATGGTAGATTCTGCTTACTATTTAGTATTATTGTATGTGTCACTAATGTTTTCTAAATTTAATTAATACACTTGCAGGGTAGTGATAGTGCCCTGGATGACTGCATGCATCATCTATTGTGTTCACTTTGAATATGCATTTGTCTTATTTGGCTATTCTTCTATGGAAAAGTGTGATCATCTTAATACCCTTGGAAAAAACTATGGTACATTTTTCTTACTATTTAGTATTATTGTATGTGTCACTAATGTTTTCTAAATTTAATTAATACACTTGCAAGGTAGTAATAGTGCCCTGAATGTACTCTTTATCAGGTATGTGCAAACTTGGGATTTTAGATTTGCCTATTATAGCTTTTGAAGTTTGTAATGGTTATGGGTTTAATGTGGCTAGGAAACAAGGACCTTGGAAATGAATAATGTATGATAAGGTACATGGAATGGTAAAGGTGATACCATATTGGTAGGAATTATAGAGAGTATGATAGGTCTCACATAGAACTTCAGCAGCTTGCAACCTTGACAGTCTGATCTTGTGCATGTAGCATGGATAAGGGTGATCATGAATGGAATAGAAGATTAGACCAATCATAGCCTTTAGTTGGATCAAAACATGATTCTTTCTTGTAGTTGTGTCTAATTTGAAGAGTTTTCTTTGTATTCTTTTTATGGGAGCTTTTTGTATAAACCAGCTACAACTTCCCAACAATTTATCTTTGCAAAATTTGTATTTTTTTAGTGTTGTAGTAGCATACAATCAAATTATGTTATGTTATAGCAAATTGCATCAGAGCCATCTCTTTTAAAATTGATTGGGGGTGATTAATGTAGTGCCTAAAACTTGTAGCTTATCTAGTGAATTCCAAGAATAAGATTTTGCAAGCCCAATTGTTGATCTTGATCAAACCTTATCAAACGAAATATTGATCTGGTATAATGCATTTTATGGAAAAAATGTGCCCTGG
>APFE031158771.1:48066-58446 GCA_000404065.3 Pinus taeda | reverse complement strand
CACAGTTAAGTGCGCTTGAGCCAGAGGAGTTCTGGGATGGGTGACCTCCTGGGAAGTCCTGGTTACCGGGTGCAAGCACCGGAAGTGATGATTGATGCTATGTGATTCGTTCTCCACATTTCACTAGTTTCAATCCCACTTCTTCACCCCTGTGAGCATCACCCGATGCAATGAGTGCTAAGTGAACTATTCAGAAATCATGAGAAATTAGTCAGTTACAACTACCTCTCATGGAAATGGTCATACGTGAATGAATTACTTAACGCAGTTGAATCCCAAAATGATATCTAATATAATGCACTGCGTAAAAACCCCCATACTTAAACTCTTTTGTTTTTGTTTTGGAGTGATTAATCGAGTCTCAAAAGGTGTTATGAGACACAAAAATGCATATGAGAGTAATCTAGAAACATTTCATCTTATTCCTTTGGATTTTTCCATAGAACATGCATCTCTTTAATAAATCAAATGTGAAAATAGTTCAACTAAAACTAAGGGAAATGAGAACTATTAGTTCTTACTTTGTTAGTGCCACCTATGTTGTTTTCATTGCTAATTTTGTATGTGCTTGTAACAACTTTGTCTTATTTGTTTCTGATGGGATTACACCCTAATTATAACTCTTAATATCTTTACATTGTCATTATAGCTTAGGTTGAAGAGTTGTAGATAAAGGAGTTGTAGAAGGTGACAAAAACATACTATAGTAATCTAACTGTCAATGGCCACTGGAATAAAATCTATGCAAGAAAAAAACTATAGATATGAAAATATGGAGGAAAACGAAATACACAAACACTGGTAATTTCATAATTCCAAGGTGTTCATTTCAGCAAAGCTAAGCCCCTAATGTTTCCTTCTTTTCCATTAATATTCCTAGCAGATTCTAGTAAAGTGCTCAATTTATTTAACAAAGGTTTGTAGCATGTGCAAGATTTTTCATAACTAAATCTCTAACATATGTTGAAGCCAAAGAAGAGTGTTGGCCTCATTTTGTAACAGAAGTGATTCTACACTTTATTATAACATAATTTAAAGTATATGAGTTGGTGACATGTGGGGAAGCAAATGACACAATGACATATGGTGAAGCAAATAAGGTGATGAAGCAATGATATAGTGTCATATCATGAATTATATGAGGTGATTAAGAAAATGAGTAACCTTAGAGTTAATATAATATTTCATTTAAAAAAATACATTGGGAGGAATGAAGTGTACAATAAAACTTTAAATCTATTCTGGAATACAATTTGTGAAAAATATGCATTTTCTTTAAGACATATAAATAAATTTATTTTATTTATTAATATTAATCCTTATTTAAAATATATATGATTAAACATAAAATTAATATTAAACAAAAGTTAATTGATCATGATGCCATTACTAATAAATATCCAATAAATAGACATGCATAATTCTTACGAACCACATATATTACTTTTAAGTTTATATATAGTTAACCATAAAATAAAAAATTAATATTCATTAAAACTGAATCAATCACTATATTCTAACATGAAAAATATTTCACAACAAGCCATGTGTAATACTTTGAAAATACTTATATTACTTTTATAGCACAACTATTTAATGTACTATGATATGAAAATAAATATATAAATGAATATTAAAAAAATTATGTTGAGCACTATGTGTGAATGACCCATAGCAGTACACACCTTTTTTTTGCAAAAGGTGTAGCACCTTATCGATGTGTCTTTGCTGTCTATTTATCATCATCAGCGTGACTTCTAAGATGTTATGTAAACCCATTTTGCATGTGTATAATGTAAATAATCTTAGAAAGCACGTGTCATGTATGTAACAACCTAGGTAAACCTACCTTTCTAGTGTCAATCTCCATTCTGGGAGGTTTTTTGTTTCACCTATCCGTTCTCGAATGGTCGATGGAGTTTTCCCCTCCAATCTTAACCCAAAGCTAGAATCAATTTTGTCGCTAGGATCTTAGGCGAATCCTAGTGTTCTAGATCAAGTCTATGTAAAAGTCATTTGGGAATAATCTTAACTATTTAGTCGGGTTATTTTATTACATATTGCTTAGTTTGTTGGATTATATTTGTGTCGCAGAAATGTCTAATGTGTGAGGGTATATTACAAATGGGTTTTCCACCTTATGATGTTAAAAAATATGAAAATCATAATGTAAAGTTCCTTGAGGGTTGGAAAAATAATTTATCCCCTCATAGGTTAATTAAATTTTTTGACCAAAAATTAATTTAAATCTTAAGCCATGAATTTAATTAATTCTAGGTCCTAAGAAAATTTAAGTTCTCCAAAGTCAAAATTCGTCAGTCCTTAAAAAATAAATTTTAAAAGGTCTCGGGACTAAGGTAAATTAATTATTTTGATAAACTGTAAACCTTTGATCCCTAGTGATTAAGTCAAAGTCAAATTTTTGGGGAAATTAACTCAAAAAATCATTTTTGAGTTAATTAAAACGCATTTAATTAAAAATTTCAAATTTCCCCAAATATTTAAATATTTCAACATATGAGATTAAAAGAAATTTTAATCTTCACCAGCGGTTAAGATTGTTTTGACGAGGATCACTCGAAGTGGCCATTGGAGGATTTATCTTTAAATAGAAAGTCATTTGTCAGTCATTCCATCTGATCTCTGAGTTGTGTGCTTAGAAAGAAGCTCTTGTGTAACCTTTTTTCTGGATAATAAAGAAAGACTTTGGGGTTAAATTCTGTTGGTGGTACTCTTCATGCGAATGTTGTAAGATGTGTTGTTTTCATGCATAATTTTTTCTAAATCCATTGATGATAGCTTCTGAAGTGTGATTTGAGTACAGGTATCTTGCTCAGTCACTAGGGTTTGGATAATAATTTAAATTTTGAACATAATAACATTTATGTCTATTTGTTTGAATCTTATTATTATTTTCTCACTCTATTTTTTATGGTTGGATTGACTTTTTCACGGAAATATTGATTTTAAATCCTCACGTGTTAGGGGAAATTTTAAATTGGACTATCCAACTCCCATTCCGTATTTTTTGAATAGCCCAGCTAAATAGGCTCTTCGCTTATCATAATATTTTCATTTTGTGATGAATGAGGGTTTCGAGCTAGCACCTCCTTTCAAAATTTAAATTTTTTTAAGTATGTGCTTATCTGATAGATCTCCTAATTAGAGCTATCAAACAATAGATCAAGGTAATGTAGTTGGATTCACATTCCTCTTGATCGATTCCATTGTGAATGTTGTAGTTTATTTGTATGTAGTTAATTTTCACTATCCTTTATATAGATCTAATAGTTTGTAAATATTTTTTATTTTATTTGACATTTTTTGTAAAAAACTTAAGATTTCAAAATATAAATATTTATTAAATTTTAATCTTATAGCTTAATTTATTTTAATTTTAAAGTTCCTTTTTGTCCACATTCAAAACTTGGAAAAAATGTTTCTCTAATTTTACATACACCTATTGTATTTAAAACTCATTGTGTATATAACTTCTTGTTTTTATTTTAATTTTGTAAATATTTATTTTAATTTTGTAATATTTCATTTTTTCATGTTTATTTGTAAATATTTAAAATTTCATATACATGTCTCTTTATATATATTCATGTGACTATTGTAGGAGATGATCTCCATAATTCTAGACAGAAGAGGTGCAAGGTTTCAAGATAAATCTTTTTGCAGGTTGAAGCGTTGAATGAGCTAAGTGAAGGAGGGTTATAAGCCATTAGAAGCCACCAAGGTCCTTGCTCTCCATATAGGGTTCATGATTTTTCCTTAAAATCTCTCGAGTTTTAATTGCTTCCGTGAGCACTTTGGGGTTCGATTCACATACCCTGGTTTATGGTATAACGCTATTGTTTTGCGGTTTGAAAACTAACATCCATTTTGGATGGTTAATCTGGCAGTTTGGAAGCTTTTCTCTCATTGAGTTACAAAGGGTTTTGTTATCTCGTTTGAAGGTCATTTTGATCATTTGGAGAATTTATAAATATTATTCATTTGATCCATACTGATGTTATCCTAACTCCCTATTGCTTCAGGTCTAATTCAATTATTTGCAAGGTTTTTTTTTTGAAAGGGTTTGAAATTTTATTTTTGTTGTGATGATAAATTGTAATTTTTAGAATAAATCTCATTCGTTTTAAGTGCATAGTTATTATGCATCGATTAGTGACAAGAAAGGCATAATATGAGCCTATTCAAACCATATTTGATAGCAGCAGGGATTGCAACCCCTTAAGAGCTCTAGCCATAGGTCTGGCTTTGTTCAAGGACTCTTACGACAACACTTTCAGAGGTCACAATCTGTTTTTGGGGTTTGGCATTGGTTTCCAATGATTTTTATATATATATATTACTAATCAAACATGTTTAAAAGGCTTACTGTGTTTGGTTGGAAGAGTTCTGGGTACTTTGACGAACCTCACTAATACCTTGGGGCTAAGTATTGTGATTTGACTTATCAAATTAGTCATTAAAGGAGCGTCACTAGCATTTGAGGTTTTCTAGATTTGAAGTGACCAATCACACATGAGAGGAATAATATTGAGCCATAAAATAATTGAAAATTTCCATAGATTATAAGCATCATAGTTCCTAATCTTGCTTGGCTGCAAACTCTTTAGTGACTGTTCATATTCTTCAAGGGGTTGATCCTTGAAGACAGTGGCACCTTTTATTTCTTCTAAGACCAAAATTTTTCATTGTGCATTGATTAATTCCTTTTGTGGATTGAAATATGATATAGAAATCTGATTCCATGCTACAGCCATTATCTAGCTCTAGAGTTTGATTGTTGAGCTTTGGTTTGATTATTTGCATTTTGCTGATGACTTAAGGATTGAATTATAAATTGTTTGGGTTGAGTCACAAGCAATCATATTAATGATTTCATTTGCAACTTTTGATATTGCTCTATCATATCGGAAACATTTTAAGGCACTGAAGGTCTAGTACATATTTGCACTAGTCATTTGTGCATATTTTGGTAATTCATAGTTACTAAGGTTTGAAACATTCAAGATCTTGTTGATATATTATTTGGCATTACTGTTGTCATTCTCTCATTGAAGTGCTTCATTGGTCACTCTTGCTTAAACCATTTGTTCCAAATGCTGCATCATATGAGCAATTCCATCCATTAATTAGTAGTGTTCATTTTGTTGCATTTCATAAAAACTATGGTTCTTCTTAAAATTTGATGCACATTTTTCAAGTAGATCAAAATTAATTTCATCCTCATATTTGCTTGTGTCATTATTTACTTGTTCTAACTATGAAATATATATTTATTGGCACTACATTCGATATCATCATTCTCTGCTCCAGTAATAAGTCCCAAAGCACCTTGTTGGATACCTATGATATTGTGTTCTCATGGAGCATAATGTTTGCAACATTTAACTTTAATTGATAATTAAGAGTTGAATACATAAATAGGGTTATCTAAGTTATATTATTTCACAAACTTGCCACATATTTTCTAGCATCACTTTGTATTGATATTGATCTTGCACTTTATCCTTCCTTGCAACAGTACTTAACTTATAGCTTGAAGTATATCATAAATCAAGTTCCTAATTTTTTTTGGGCATTTTCATTTAAAGGCACTAGTCTCCTATTGTTTCATTGGTATGTGTCTTATTAATCTAATTGATCTCACATTCGTCAACTAACCGATTCAACTTGCCTCCTAATCCATTCAATCTACCTAGAGAAGAAGAGGTAATTGTTCTGCCTCAAATATCGTAGATCTTGTTGTTCCAACAAGTTTCCCCTTTCCATCTACACTTAGGGACTACACGTCTTGACTCAGTTAGGAGAGAGTATAAACAGAGTGAGTAGGGATCACAGTGACAACCCCTACTTTGAGTGTTGTTCCTTAGGTGTACACTTTGGCGACAACATTTATTGGCGCCATTGACAAGGATAATTTATTCTTGGCATTTCAACAACATTTCCTCATCATTCTTCTCATTTCTCATCTCTCATTTGAGTCGGAAAAGCCAACACTTATTGGTATTGCCACCAAGGACCAATTTATTTGACCTTGGCTTTATTGTATTTCATATCAATTTTCTAGCATCATTTCATCTCTTCATTTCTCACCGTCCTAACTCTCATCATCTCTCTCATCTAATCCTTTCATCTTCACTTTCTGCACCTGGACATTCCAGTTGATTTCGTATTTGGGTGGTGACTCCACTTATTCATTCATTTAATCCCAGACAAAGAGCCCTCCCTGGATTTCCATCTACCCCTCCATCCACCAACTTTTTAGTTTTGCCTTTGGAAACTTTGTGAGAGATTCATGCTCAAGTGGTGACTCTAATTCTTCCATTTCTTACAGGAATTTCTACTAGAAACTTGCTTCTTATAGATGCTTTGATTTTATTGAGAAAGGTTCTCTCTCTCTGATATCGATTTGGCCCATATTTTTCCCGTTAAGCAAGTTAGCATGGATTTTGACTTGTTTGCTCCTTGTGATTTTACTAACATTCATAGAGCTTCACATGGTTATTCTTATGTTTTTGGTGAAGCCATTGATGAATTTCCTCGTTTTCAAGGTAATAATGGTTTTACTACAGAAACTCACCTTCAAAATGTCAGCTTATGTATAAGCAAGTGTCGCCCATATTCTAAATATGAAGATGTGAAGATGAATATCTTCATTCTCACCTTATCTAGAGATGCTTTAGATTGGTTTATTAAGCTCCCTAATAACACTTTTTATTCTCTACAATCAATAATTGATGCCTTTGAAGATAGTTATGGAGATAAAGAAAAGGTCAAAGCGAAAGATGAAGTAAAGGAAACTATAGAAGTTGAAAATAATTTCAAGGACTTAATTCAAATGGTTAAAGGCATACAGTTAAATGACGCTCAACTTATTGTCAAGAAATGTCAACAATTGATCATGCTAGGGAAATTAATTCTATGCAAAGCAAGTCATTAACCCTAGAGGAAAATATCACGATCATGGAATTTAATAATTCAAATCAAGTGACTGCCATGGAAGCAAGTTATCAAGAAGAAGTAAGTTTGATTCAGAATATATAGTAAACTATGGATGAAGAAATGAACATCATGAGATTCGATTATAATAATTAGTTAGCTACCATGCAAGCAAATCATAAGAAAGAGATAAACTATATGCAAAATTGCTTCATGAGCATGAAAGAAAAGAATGATAAAGTTATAAAGGACATGGAAGTTTGTCAAATATCTCTTCAGAATAGATTATTGGCCATAGAGGAAAAGCAGGTACGATGTGTCATAAATATAGAGGGAATATATATCATCGTAAACATATTAAAAATAATGGAAGTTAATCATTCTAATTAGATGTTAATTATTCAAAATCTAATAAAGTTTATGCAAGATAATCATGTCACTCTACAAGAAAGATTTGTGAAAATTGAACTCAATGAAGAAAATTTAATAGTAATACATGCCACTGAAATGAGTTCATTACATAAGAGGCTGGAAGAGAGGAAATCACAAGTCCATTCTTGTTGTGAATATCTCGAGAAAGAGGCAAACTCCATTAACAAAGATTTAACTAAGGGTGACATGATCAAAGAATAAATTAAGAAAGATCAAGTTATAACTCATGACACCTGTGAGACTGATCCATCATTCTTGAGAAAGCAGATGTAGAATGAAGAAATATATGTCATGCATATCTTACATACTTCATATGATAGTTCCATTAGTGATACAGCCTGCCACAAGGAAAAAACACAAGAGAAAGAGAATGAGAAAGTGGTTTCATGCATCTGATGGCCAAGAGAAACTTGATTTTAGGATAGGAAAAATTCCTACCATGTGCAGGATTGGACATGGCACATCCAAGAAATAGCCAACCGATTTTCCTGAAAGCAGGAAAATGCTTAGTATGCACTATATTGAACGCATCTGATGCCATGGGGCATATTTTTATTGTATTTATAACCTTATACCCTATTATTTCAGTATTTCATTTTTTAGTTAGATTTGTGTTTTTCATGTTATTAGGATAGTTAATAAATGAATAGCTTATATCTTTCCTATACGTAATTTTATATGATGATTTTTGGTGGATGCTACTTATGTTATATTGTGTGTTGCGTGGATGCATATTATGGATTCTCACATTGCTGCGGTGTAGCAAGGTGTCCCCAAGTAGAGCCATATGTTTACCACTACATGTCAACAACCCATAGAAACACACCCCTTTTTTTCGCAAAAGGGATAACACCTGATCGATGTGTCTGTGTCATCTAGCTATCATCATCAGCCTGATTTAGAAGACGTTATGTAAACCCATTTTCATGTGTATAATGAAAATAATCTCAGCAGACCAGTGTCATGTATGTAATGACCTAGGTAAACCTACCTTTCTAGTGACGATCTTTTAGAATATCATGTAGATTCACAAGCTCATCTAATCTACTAAAGCAAGAGACAAGAATCTACTTCTACTCTTTACAGCGTGAGCCCATAAACATTGAGCAAACAATAATCAATAGAGGAATAGAATCAAAGGCACATAGCACAATAAATATCCGAGGAAAGACACAACTCAAAAAAACACTATTTTTTTGTATTGATTTGGAAAACTAAGATGAAATCAAAATGCTTGTTCTCTTAATAAAAATCCCAACACTCATCAAATTCAATCTCCAGCTCATAAGAAAGCACAAGGCCAAATGTTAGCCTCTTCACAAGCTCTCCAAGTCTCTATTCCAAAGTGTAATTCCTATGAAGGATAACTTGTATTTAAAGGGAAATAAAGACTCTCAAAATAGCGCAATCCCTCAAGGATCAGTTCCTGATTGGATGCATATCAGTGCAACTCAAAAAAATCTAAAACAAATAGTACATTGTCCCTACACTCTAGTCTCAACTGAGTACTTCTTAGAATCAACATACATGAGTTTCTGATGGTGGAATCTTCAGTTAACTAGAGTAGCGCTAATTCGGTCACTGGTGTCCTAGCTGACTGCTTACTCACTATTAGTTCCTGGAACTGATTGGAACTAATTTAACTGGACTTAACTCAATAAATGGAGATAACTAATTACAGCTCATTCATAAGTCATCCTGAACTCCTATAAGTTATGGATAACATATACATGTCTTCTAAAACACTTCGTGTTCGAATTTCCTAAATTAATTAAGTTAATTAAACTTAATTAATTATTTTCAAATTTCTATGAGGAAAGAATTCTATTTTAATTCATAGTTTAAGTCAAGGACAAATTAAATTGGAATTTCTTGTTGTCATTTCTCAACACTTCCTCTCAACAAGAAAGGTATTATCCACTACCCTGATCCTGTCTCTACGAAACTCAAATTTACATCTTGGCAAAGCCTTTGTCAAGATGCTAACATCTTTCTCCTTCGTGGGAATGTAATTTAACAACATGATCCACCTCAATACACAATCTATCATATGATGATACTGGATATCTAAATGCTTGGATCGATCATGAAAAAGTGGATTTTTCAGAGAGTTTGATACAACTCTGATTATCACAATAAATCACTATCAGATCCATCTGCTATCCAAACAAACCAACTAAGATATTCCTCATCCATATAACCTCACATGTTGCTTGACTTGCAACCATGTACATTACCTCTGCCGAACTGTGTGTAACCAATATTTGTTTCCTGTTGTTCCAAGAAACTGCAGATGACCCAATACTAAAGATCCCTCTTGATGTGATATTCCTATCATATGGACTCCCCACCCAATCTACATCGGTGAAGCCTTGAAGCTTCACTCCCTCTGTTTGTCTTTACCAAAACCCAAACTAGGTAGTGCCTTTAAGGTATCTCAATACATGCTTTGTCGCCTTCCAATACAACATGGTAGGCCTAAACATCGCTTGACCAAGTTGGTTAATTACATAACATATATCTGGTCATGTCTTCACCAAATACATTGTTGGCATTATGGCACAGGTTTGAAGCTATGGCACAGGTGTTGTCCTTGATGGCAACCTTCTTTGGTATCAGATCTCAGTTCAGGCACTCAGAAAATAGAAAAAAACATATAAGTAGGTTCATCTAGACAAAGGAGCATATACACGCGGGTTATACTTTACAAAAGTGCGTATATGTTGGGTATCATTCTTTTGGTCCATGGCAGTTAGATCTTGGAACTTGAGCCTATGCTTTGGACCATGGCGTCTCGTCAGATGTGTTGATCCCTAGTTTTGGGTTCATGGTATTGAAATATTATGGTTTTGGACCATGGTATTGCGGATTTCCTAAGGCTATAAAAGAGGAAGGAGATCTTGTGACAAAGATCCATCTGAATTATGATTGAAGATCTGATAAAGTGCTAGAGCTGGTATATTGGGTGGTGATGCAGATCTGGATCTGAAG
>APFE031158771.1:36676-46933 GCA_000404065.3 Pinus taeda | reverse complement strand
TTATTTGATTCTGCATCACAGATTAACAATCATCATCAGAAAGATTAAGTAAAGTAAAAGCTTGTTTTGTATACGCAGGTTTCCTTCTGCATAATCGCGTATATACGTAGGTGCATTAAACTGAAGTAGCATATATCAGTTGTTTTTGAAAAAGGAATAATTATCTTGATAATACTGATTCACCCCCCCTCTCATTATTATTTCCAACATACATGAGTGAACTCACACGCTACTTGTAAATAATAGCTTCCACTACTTCTTCTGAGGTAGCATCCTTCTTCCTACAGTTACCAGCTATAGGAATCTCCATGGGTTTACTTCTCTCCATGTGGAATCTCCTAAGTATCTCTTGAACATACTTTCCCTAAGATACAAACAACTCCCCATCTCCCTACCATACCTCCATGCTAAGAAAGTAATGCATGAGCCCCATGTCTTTCATCTCAAGCTCTCTTGCAAGGTCCACCTTGCAATATTTGATGAGCTTCTCAGCACCTATCAATATGAGATCATCTACATAAATTACAATGATCAAAATCTTACCTTCCACCACTATGTGATATAGGTTTGCATCTACTTCACTCTTCAAGAAGCCCAACCCAATGGAGTAGCTATCTATCCTAGTGTACCAAGCATAGGGTGCTTGCTTCAGCCCATACAATGCTCTCTTGAGTCCGCACATATGCAACTCACTGTCCAAGGTTTCAAAACCTTCAGGATGCTCTATGTACACCTCTTCCTCAATCATGACATTGTGGAATGCAGTTTTCACATCCATCTGATGGATCTTCCGACCCATCTATGTTGATAGTGCCAAAATAGATTTGATTGATGAGTACATTGCAACAGGAGCAAAGGCCTCTTCATAGTCAATCCCCTATACTTGTGAAAATCCATGAGCCATAAATCTGGCATTATGCTTCTCAACACTACTAGCTACAGCGTGATTTACCTTGTAAGTCACAACTGACTTTTCCTTCGCTCTCGAGACCACATCCCAAACACTTTTTAGAACTGTGTATTCATACTCCTCCACCATCGCATCAACCCAAACTGGTTATTGCACTACTTCCTGAAAGGAAGATGGCTTTGTCACAACGCATGCACCCATAAGTGCCATCTATCCAATGTAACTCTCTAGTGACCTCCTCTTTCTGCGTTGAGAAGAGGGTGCTCCCACATTGTCCCGTGCATCATCCAACAATCTTCCAGCCTCTCTAGTGTGCTTTCTTCCCTCTCTAGAAGACTCTTCCTGAGTGGATGTATCCACTCCGGGAACCTCTGCATGTGGTTGCTCCACATCAATTTGAGACTCCTCAACCTTAGGAACTAAAAGTTTCTCATCTGCATTTACCTCAAGCTCCCTCTCAATGGATACTCGGATTGCCTTTTCCTCATCAAACTTCACATTCCTGCAAGCCAATGTCATCCGACTGGTTTGCATGTACACTCGATAGTTATGGGGAGTATCAGTATACCCGAAAAATATCCCCAACTGTGTTTTTGGCTCAAGCTTCTTCCATGCATATTTGGTCACATGGCAATAAATCGATGACCCAAAAATCCTGAAGTGACTAACATCTATCCCCTTAGTGGAATAAGCTTCCTCTGGTGTTTTACTCTCAAGTATCCAATGTGGGATACAGTTTCGAACATAAATCGTTGTGTTGCATGTTGCATCCCACAAATGTAGTGATAGGCCTTGATCATGCAACATCGACCTTGCTTCCCCTACTAGGCTCTTGTTCTTCCTCTCGGGAACCCCATTCTGTTGAGGGTTATGAGGTGTCGTCAACTCTCGTTTAATCCCTTCTATTGCAAAAAATTTCTTAAACTCATTGGAGACATATTCTCCACCATTATCACTCTATAGAGATTTAACCTTCTTTCCTGATTCTTTCTCGACTAATGCTCTGAATTCACAAAACTTTGTGAATGTTTGATCCTTTCTATGCATGAAACATATCCAGGATTTATGACAATAGTAATCTACAAATATAACATAATACCTATGTTTGGCATTGGATAATGTCAAGAATGGTCCACACACATCTGAATGGACTCTCTCCAAAATAGACTCTACTCGACTATCTCTATCTCCAAAGGAAGACTTGGTGTATTTTACCAAATTACAACCCTTGCATGTATCAACTTTCTCAAGCATACTTTTGGGAAGACCAGTAGATATTTGTTTCAATATCTTCAAAGCCCCATGATGCAAGTGGTCCAATTTCCTATGCCACAGCTTGTCGACATCTCGGCTCAACATCTTTTCTGCTTTTGAACTCAAAGAAACACAATCCTCTACCTCTATCTTATAGATATTTTGAACTCGAATCCCTATCTTCTTTACTTGACCCATGGATATGTGTCGAAGGAATGGCTTTCCTTTCGAAAAGATCACATCATAGCCTCTATCCTCGAGCATGGCAATGGATACCAAATTCTTCTTCAGTCTGAGTACATGCATAACGTTATTCAAGGTGAGTGGAGCCACATGCCCCCTCTAAAAAGTAATAGTGCCCACACCAGTAACACTACACTTACCGTCATCACCCATCTAGATATGCATCTTGAGATCTTTATCCTCCAATTCATTGAATAATGCTTTGTCACCAGTCCTGTGGAAAGAAGCTCCACACTTCCCATCATTGAAGGCACCATGCATGCAATGAGGGAAAAGTCCAATTTGAATTAGTAGGTCAAAGACTCACCCACTACTCCCCCTGAGGACTTCTCCTTGGACTTCTTCAATGAACAATTTGTAGTAAAGTGATCCATCTTGTGACAATGAAAGCATTTAACTTTTGCCATGTCGTTCTTCTTACCTCCATGATACGAATCTGATTTGGAATGAGAAATTTTACCTTTCCCCTTCCTTGCCTTAATCGATAAGGCACAATGCTCTTCATCATCTGTCTTTGATGAAGAGTCACCTTTGGTGTTCCTCCTGATCTCATCCTACATCAAATCCAAGAGCTTCTCCCGACCATTGACAAAGTCCTGATAACTATGCCAACTATTTGGGAGTCCAAGAAGAGAAAGGATCACCATATCCTCCTTGGCAATTGTGATTCCAACACTTACAAGTTCATCCTGACATTGAGTGAACTTGGTCAATTACTTTGGAATCCTCTCGCCTTTCTCCATCTTGATTTTACAAAGTTTATCCTTCAGTGCCAACTTCCTTTGATCACTGCTATTCTAATACAAGTTCATCAATGTTTTCCACATAACATGCGGGGTTTCCTTTCCATGGAGACTCAATACAATATGATTTGGAACTCCCTCAAGGATTATCCACCTTGCCTTCACCAGACACTTCTTCCATTCGGCCAAGTTCTATGCATCCGTAGTTGCTAGCTTGGAGACTCCTTGTTCAATGAATTCCTTCAAGCCAATATCTTCTAGCACAGCCTCTGTCATGTCCCTCTAGGCTTATAAAATTCGATCTGCCTTCCAACGCATACTCAAGCATCAACCCATGGAACGTCATCTGCCGATCCTGAAGTATGTATGCAAATCTTTGACTGTCACCTATAACCCAGAAACTCAAAACTTCGAAATATCCTCTACAGACTTGATTTTAAATCAGCGATATCTCCCATATATGAACTTCGATTTGGCCAATTTTTTTTTTGAGTTTGGGTATATTTTCCCAAGGAATCCAAATCTGCAATTTGTTTCTAAAAAAATTTCACATAAATTCTCTATAAACGCTTGGCCCAAAAAATAATCTTTCTCCGATGCCATGTAGAAAATCTTGTAGATTCACAAGTTCATGTAATTTACTAAAACAAGAGTCAAGAATTTACTGATACTCTTTATAGCCGAAGCCCATAAACATCGAGCAAATAATAATCAATAGAGTAAGAGAATCAAAGGTACATAACACAATAAATATCTGGGGAAAACCATAGCTCAAAACCCCCTATTTGTTTTGTATTAATCTGGAAAATCAAGATGAAATCACAATGCTTGTTCTCTCAAGAACAATCCCAGCAATCAAAAAATTCAATCTCCAACTCTTAAACAAGATAAAGGAAAAATCTTATCCTCTTCACAAGCTCTCCAAGTCTCTATTCCAATGTGTAATTCCTATGAAGGATAGATTGTATTTAAAGGGAAATAAAGCCTCTAAAAATAGTGCAATCCCTCAAGGATCAATTCCAGATTGCATGCACTATCAGTGCAACTCAGAAAAATATAAAACAAATAGTACACTATCCCTACACTCTAGTCTCAACTGGGTCTTTCTCAAAATCAACGTGCACGAGTTTTTGATGGTAGAATCTTCAGTTAATTAGAGCAGCACTAATTAGGTCACAAGTTTCCCAAATAACTGTTTACTCACTATTAGTTTCTAAAACTAATTGGAACTAATTTAATTGGACTTACCTCAATAAACTGATTTAACTAATTACAACTCATCCTGAACTCCTATAAGTTAGGGAGAACATATACATGTCTTCTAAAAGACTTCCAATTTGAATTTCCTAAATTAGTTAAGTTAATTAAACTTAATTAATTATTTTCAAATTTCTGTGAGAAAAGAATTCTATTTTAATTCACAGTTTAATTCAAGGACAAGTTAAACTGGAATTTCTTGTTGCCATTTCTCAACAAGTCTACATTCTAGGAGGTTTTTTGTCTCATGGATCCATTCTCGGATGGCCGGCAGAGTTTTCTGTCCCAACATTACCGCAAAGTTGGAATGGATTTTCTCACTAGGATCTTAGGTGAGTCCTGGCATTCTAGATCGAGTATATGTAAAAGTGATTTGGGAATAATCCTAACTATTTAGTTAGGTTATTTTATTACAAATTGCCTGGTCTGCTAGATTATATTTGTGTTGCAAAAATGGGTAGTATGTAAAAAATTATGAAAATCATGATGTAAAGTGTCTTGAGGGTTGGAAAAATAATGTATCCCCTCATAAGTTAATTAATTGAATTTTTTGGGAAAAAATTAATTAAAATCTTATGCTAGAATTTAATTAATTCTAGTTCCTATGCAAATTTTAATTCTCCAAAGGAAAAAAACGTCTGGCCTAAAAAAATAAATTTTAAAAAGTCCGGAGACTAATATAAATTAATCATTTTGATAAATTTTAAACCTTTGATCCCTGGGGGTTAATTCAAAGTCAAATTTTTTGGGAAATTAACTAAAAAAAAAACATTTTTGAGTTAATTAAAATGCATTTAATTAAAGATTTCAAATTTCCCCAAATATTTAAATATTTTGACAAATGAGATTAAAAGAAACTTTAATCTTCTTCAACAATTGATATTTCTTTGATGAGGATCATTCGAACTAACCGTTGGAGGATTTATCTTTAAATAGAAAGTTATTTGTCAGTTAATCCATCCGATCTCTGAGTCACGTGCTTAGCAAGAAGTTCTCGTTTAATTTTTTCTAGATAATAAAGAAAGACATTGGGGTTAAATTCTGCTGGTATTACTCTCCATGGGAATACTATAAGATGAGTTGTTTTCATGCATAATTTTTCTAAAGATATTGATGATAGCTTCTGAAGAGTGATTTGAGTACAAGTATCTTACTCAGCCACTGGGGTTTGAATAATAATTTAAATTTTTAACGTAATAGCAGGTATCTCTATTTGTCTGAATTTTATTATTATTTTTCTTGCTCTATTTTTTATGGTTGGATTGAGTTTTGCAATGAAATCTTGATTTAATATCCTCGAGCATTGAGCGAAATTTTCAGTAGGACTAGCCAACTGCCGATTTGTATTTTCTAACGAGTCCAACTAAATAAGCTTTGGGCTTATGATGAGATTTTCATTTATGATGCATGAGGGTTTCAAGTTAGCACCTCCTTTCAAAATTTAAATTTTTTTAATCATGTGCTTATGTGATAGATATGCTAATTAGAGCTATTAAACACTAGATCAAGGGAATGGAGTTAGGTTCATATTCCTGTTAACCTATTCCATTGTGAATATTGTAGTTTATTTGTATCCTTTGTATAGATCTAATAGTTTGTAAATATTTATTTTATTTTATTTTTAGACATATTTTGTAAATAACTTTAGGATTTCAAAATTGTAAATATTTATTAAAGTTTTAATTTTATAGTTTAAATTCTTTAAATTTAAAGTTCCTTTTGTTTTGTCCCACATTAAAACAAAAAAAAAAAAATCTCTATTTTGTATCTATACATACAACCTATTGGTTTAAAATTCCTTGTGTATATATAACTTTCTCGTTATTCTTTTTGTAATATTTATTTATATAATTTGTAAATATTTCATATGTTTTTTTCTCATGTTTTTTTTGTAACTATTTTAAAATTTCATATACATGTCTATTTATATATATTCATGTGACTATCATAGGATATGATCTCCATATGTCTAGATGGAAGAGGTGCAGGGTTTCAAGGTAAATCTTTTTGCAGGTTGAAGAGTTGAAGGAGCTAAGTGAAGGAGGGTCATTAGACATTAGAAGCCACCAAGCACCTCGCTCTCCATATAGGGTTCATAATTTTTTCTTAAAATATCTCAAGTTTTAATTGCTTCCATGAGTCTTAAAATCTCTAAATTATAAGCATCACAGTTCCCAATCTCGCTTGGTTGCAATCTCTTTAGTGACTGTTCATATTCTTCAAAGGGTTGATCCTTGTTGATAGTGTTACCTTTTATTTCTTCTAACACCAACATTTGTCATTATTCATTGATGAGTCTCTTTTACGGATTGGCATATGCTAAAGAAATATGGTTCCATGCTACGATCATTATCTAGCTCTAGAGTTTGATTATTCAGCTTTTGTTTGATTATTTGTGCTTTGCTCCTAACTTAAGGGAAGAATAATAAATTGTTTGGGTTGAGTCACATGAAATCATATAACTAATTTCATCTGCAAATTTTGATATTGTTCTATCATATCGGAAAAGTGTCAAGGCTCTGAAGGTTTGGTACATATTTGCACTAGTCGTTTGTGCATCTTTCAGCAATTCATAGTTACTGAGGTTTGTAGCATTCAAGATCTCGTTGATATATCATTTTGAATTATTGTTTTCATTCTCTTATTGAAGTGCTTCATTGGTCACTCTTTCTTAAACCATTTTTTCTAATTGCTGCATCACATGAGAAATTTCATCCATTAATTAGTAGTGTTATTTTTGTTGCATTTCATAAAAAATGTGGTTCTTCTTAAAATCTGATGCAAATTTTTCAAGCAGGTCAGAATTCATTGCATCCTCATATTTGCTTGTGCCATTATTTACTTGTTCTAACTATGAAACATATCTTGATTGGCTCTGCATATAATATCATCATTCTCTGCTCCAGTGAACAATCCCAAAGCACCTTGTTGGATACCTATGATATTCGGTTCTCATGGAGCATAATGTTTGCAACATTTAAATTTAATTTATAATTAGGATTTGAATACATAACTAGGGCTATCTCAATTATATTATTTCATAAACTTGGCACTTCTTGTCTAGAATCACTTCATGTTGATATTGATCTTGGGGCATTTTCATTTAAAGGAACTAGTCTCCTATAGTTTCATTGTTAAGTGTCTCATTAATCTAATTCATATCACATTTCTCAACTAAATGTTCAACTTGCCTCCTAATCCATTCAAGCTACCTAGAGAAGGAGAAGTAATTTCTTTGCCTCAAATCTCCTAGAGCTTGTTGTTCCAACAAGTTTCCCCTTTCCACCCCACTTTCCTTAGTTAGGAGAGAGTCTAAACGGAGTGAGTAGGGATCGGGGTGACAACCCCTACTCTGAGTGTCGCAGCTTAGGTCTACACTTTGGGTGACAAAAAACTGAAAAATGATTAAATCATCCCACATTTACTACTTTTATGTATATGACAAGGCAACATAGCCAGTGTTCCCTATCGCTTAGTTCAATTATTGAGTTTTGAAAGGTGGCTATAGAGCACCTATTATTGTCTAGTTTAAGTATAGTTAAATTAGAGTAAAAAAAACAATAAATGCATACAACTTTATGTTAATAAAAATAAATACAATTAAAATGGAAATATATTTCATAATTGCATTATATAATTCGGTTTTAGTGCAATGCTAAAACCATAGGAATTTCAATTATTAAATTAGAACTTCAATGTATTTAGAATATGGAAATTTTAATTAGTACATTGCATCTATACTAGCAATGTCAACTTGAGTGTAAAAAAATTAGCAATGTCTTTATTACAATATGCCAATTTTAATGCAATGTTAAAATAGGGATTTCAATTATAAGATTGCATCTATGCATTTTTGTATAGCATTTCAAATTTTCCAATAGTTTTTATATGTTGATAATAGTTGTAGGAGCTTGCATAAAAGTTTTTCAAAGAACAAGAACCTTGGGGCACTTGGTGCAATTGAATTTGTACCATGAAAAGACATTTTCAATAAGATATGTGACCGTCTCAACCTATATTTTTCAAACTGAAACAAATTCATTGGTTGACTTCTTTGCCTTTAATGTTGAGAGGGTGTTGGCTTTTTTAGTCCATGATTTTTGCCTGAATTTTTAGCCCTTCTCTATCCATATGGTTCACTTCGTGTTCAAAGGAATCTATCTATGCAACAGCTCATGAATTTTATTTTCCCTGTAAGCACAAAACCTGCCACGTGGGCCATTGAACCACTCCTACTTGGGAATATTTTATTATTTATTATGAAAATAAGATAATTGATATATTTTTAAAAAACATGGGTCTACTCGTTGATAGGCCCAGTTTGATTGGGCTTTCAAATGACTATTGCCACTTGGGCTACTGAGCTACTACTAGGTAGAGCATAATCAATGGCTTTGAAAATTTCACTATTTATTATCAAATTAGAAATTAGAATATGTAATATATATATATATATGGAAACCTATATTTGATGCATAGAAATTTAAATTGCATATATATATCTATATATATATGCAATTTTTATTTCTATTAATTTATAAAGGTTTCCATACAGATATTGTATATGATAAATCTCTAATTATTTAATGAACAATAAAATCTTCCAAACCATTTATTGTCTTCCATGTTGTAATAGCTCAGTGGTCCCTGTGGGAATAGTCATCTAAAAGGCTAGGTGGAGTTCGACATGTCCATGAGTTGGTAGGTTCCCTTTGTGCACAAGGTCAAGGCTCAATTCCAAGAGAACCCAATCATTGGCATAGTCAAGCTTAAGGAGAAGTATGGTGTGTGGAGAGAGCCATCAGGAAAGCATTGACGACTTCTAGTCCTCCAAACCTTCCAACATCATGTTCTGGGCCCAATAGTTAGTCAAACACAAGCGAGAAAATTCATAACTCTCTTCGCATGTCCATAACTCTGATAGGTCACATAATAAATGCTAGGTGCAATTCAAAATTTCCTTTGCCTTTTTGAGGGTTAGCTAAGAGCATTAGAAATGGCGTTTTCATGCAGGCTGGTGTGGCCTCTAATGGTTAGAAGCACATCACCATGTCATCGGTATGCCTGAGGTTTTGGGTGAAGGAATTGATTTTAACAGAATGTATGTCCTTAATAGGTTTTATGCTTTCAATGTCCTATCAATTACTATCATTGGTTGTTTATCTTTTTCTTTAGTTTTCTTTACTTTTAGATAGATGATTTGATGGATGGATGAATTCAACGTTTTTGTAGGTAGTTCCCTCATATATCACTTTGGGCATGTTTTCTTTCTTTCTTCCCCATAGTGCTCCATATGAAAGAATTTGGAATTGATGGGTTACGCTACTTTACAATTCTTTCCAATAAGTAATTCTAATTTGTTCATTCAATTTATTGTTTCACATGATCCTTATGATAATCACTTCGTGGAAAATTTCACCTACCTATTCAAGGTGTATCACAATGTCTTATGACTGGATCACAGCAATATTGAAAAATCCTTTCTACTAATAAGCCGCAAGTTTGTCTTATGAGAGTGTAACATGTAGAGAAGAGATATTCATGGATGTGAGCATTGAGATACAACAAAATTTCCACTCCTACTGCATTGTTGGCATCAGTTTCACTATAGCAGTGATCAAAAGTAGGCAATTGAATTATTATTAAAATTCTAGTACATATATAACACTTGTTAAATAATGAATCCATACAGGTGAGGAAGGTTTTAGGTAGAGGAGGAATGACATGTTATAGAGTTTTGTGAACCCAACGTTTCGGACTGCCAAGTGAGTCCATCATCAGGGGATGCGACAATAGATATTCTTCAACCTTAACGATGTAACCATGAGCTATGTTTAGGGTATATATATA
>APFE031158771.1:14125-30712 GCA_000404065.3 Pinus taeda | reverse complement strand
ACGCTACTTCAGTTAAGAGAACCCGCGTGTACACGCGACTGTGTTTAAAGCAACTAGCATATATCCAGATTATTTATGATTCAGATAATCTATTACATGTTGATCTTTGGATAATGCATCAGAACTTCATTGACCATATGAACAGTAAACAGAAGTATTAAACGGAACAAGAAGCACACATGAACACCATGATTTAAGGTGGAAACCCAATGTGCGTGAAACCCACCTGCTGCAATTTGTTTCTATCTTTCTTTCATAAGAAACTTCTTTTACAATGTACTAGTGCAATCCTTTACCAATACACAGGCTGCAACCTACAGAGAGCTACAACTCTCTCTCGTTTTCCAGTCTCTCCTGGAAGGGAGCTACAACCCCCTTTAGCTCTTGCACTAGCCAAGATACTAGTACGTAGGTGCTGGCCTACAGAAGGCTACAAACTTCTCTTTCTTCCTCCAGGTATCATGTTTCATCAATTTTCAGACTGGATATGATCAAGCACAACACTACAATCTGAAGGCCATATTTCATCCAATTTTCATACTGGACCCATCAATATCATTGAAGCTCACAAACACTTAGCAACATCAACACCCAATACTGAAACCCTGTCAACAAAATCAGTCACCAGAACACAGAGCAGAACACTGAACTCTGCAACAATATTCAGAACCAACTGTATTATCAAAATCACAGCTTAAATGGTGTACGCTATTTGGACAAACCAAACCCGCGTACATACACGCTTTTACTAAAGCTGACCCGCGTACATATCTATAAATATTCAATCAAGACTTGAAGCTATCTCAAACTTAAGTTATACCCAGTTCGGAACATTACATGCGTCAGTATACAGATCTAGAACAAGCATAATCAACCATATAGAGATAGTTCATTTCAAACCATTTGATCCTGATCTATCCTTAGATCTTGTTCTCCATCAACTTGTTAGATCCCTCCTTAGCTTAGATCAAGCAACCCATAACCTGCATACTGGATCTCATCCTTCATCAGATATTCAAGACTTTCTCACCCACTTGCCTAATGATCTTCTTCTCCTTTTGTAGTCTTAGGCCTTGCTCAATACCATAGTCCAAAACCATAACAAACCAATACCATGCACCCAATACTGGGGATCAACACATATGATGAGGTACCATGGTCCAAAACCATAGGTTCAAGTACCAAGGACTAACTGCCATGGACCAAAGGTAAGTTATCCAACTTATACGCACTTTTCCTCACATGAAAGTGCGTGCATACGCACACGCAACTTGGTAATGTCTAACCCGCGTGTATACGCGGCTTTGTCACACTGAACCTGCGTATATATAATCATGACTTCATTCTTGTAGAATGATCATCAATTCCTTGTTGCTGACCTCTTGCACTATGATTTTTCATCTGTGTGGTTTGCCATCAAGGACAACACTTATCTCATAATGCCAACAATCTCCCCCTTTGGACTTGATGGCAAAGCTAACTTGTCACACTTTAGAACTATCATCTGATTCCTTTGAGTTGTCCTGCATCCCATGCATTCAGTCACTTATGATATCTCTTCTGTAGATTCATCTAGTTATATGTAAGTGAGATGATCTTCTATGAAAGGGTTGCCATCAAGTACAACACATGCATCATAATGCCAACAATCTCCCCCTTTGGACTTGATGGCAACAATACCAAATCACTCTCCCCCTTTGACATCAAGGGCAAAGGGCGAACCAAGATATTCTCTTTCCAAGATGAGCATTCTATCGTTCATACTCCCCCTGAGTACCTGCCAAAGTCTTTGAATGAGCTCCCGCTTTGTATATGCCAAGGTGTACCAATCTGTCCATGCTTCTCCTGAATACCTCCTACAATCTTCTTCTTTGTTGAAGAGTGTTGTTCATGCTCCCCCTGACTATAAGCAAGGTCTACAAAAAGGTGTTCTATAAGAAGAACATGACTCTATACATCATACAAGACCTTCCTAGCACCAAATACGTATACATACATCCATCTCCCATCCAAGTGGGACTTGACTCATCTACCCAACCAAGCGGGGATACATCAAAAGTTTACACATGATAAAGCAAGAACATTCCATCATCCATCCCAGGCATAGTGGGGAAACCAACATAGGCCGTTACATGACCTTGAGTCCATATAAGAAAAGAATACATGACATAGAAATGACATATTTAAAAACAAGACTTATGAAAGTCACCAACAACTGATAGCAGCAGCAACTGTTAATCACCATTCAGATCAGCAACCAAGATTTCCTTCTTTTCTCCTTCTGTACTTGATCTACTTGAAACCAATAACAGCTATGAACCAGAACCAAAAGCTTCTAAGATAATGCCAACAATGCATTGTTAGAAGATTATCTACTCCCCCTACAGCTGTGTCAGATGGTCTCTGTCATCCCCATATCAGACTCTTCTCACCCTGAGTCTGGCTCACTGATTTCATTCAAACCACCATATATGCTATTGTATCCACAGAAACAAGCGTATATACGCGTATACTCTTTATTAAACTCACGTACAACTATTTCCAGACCAGCGACCTGCAAATGTCCTGTACGAAGGTAAGTCTTCATCACATTACATTATATTTGAAAAACACCATAGTCTTCATCATCAAGATCTGCATGACCATCCATGTAACACTACGCGAGAATATCCCTCATCTGATCAACATATGTGAGAATCAACCTATCATCATATATCAATCACATGTCTCCAACAATGCAACTTTGAGTAATCATGCATGTATTCAACACTATGTATCTTGAGCACAAGATCACTTGTCAAGGCTTCTTTATATCATCAACATCAACAATCCTCATCCACATGATCACCAAGTACCATAGGAATCCTGCATCATAACTGTATTATATGATCTTCATGAATATGATGACAGCAGCATATGAGAGACTTCATTATCAAGTAATGACATTGTGTATTCAAGATTTGTACTTCTTCTTATCATGTAAGCATCATATATGCACCATCAATCCACAAATATGATCTGAACATCAACTATGTAACCCCAAGAATCATATGAGATTTTATCATCGACAACTCATAACCACATCATAGCAAGATATATCATTTAACCATATAAGTATCATCATCAAGGACTATAATGCTTTGCTAAAAGCATGTGCTCCCCCTCAACAAGTTCCATCTATTTACTGTTAGATCTGATCATGCATATATCAGCAACAAGTATCAAGACATCATCATCATCAAGTTAGGATCAAAATAATTCTAAACCTCTTACACGTATCAAGACATTTCCACACATCCTCAATAGACTGTAACTATTAACATATAGAGCAAATAATGGACTGAAACATATCAGACCCCTTTTCTGAGTCTATCCCCACTGCTTTTCTTCAGACTGACATATACGCAACTTTGCAGTGTCTAGCTCATGTACATACGCAACTTATATTTATGAAACTTGCGTATGAGATTTAGGACACTGAAGTTGTACACTTCCAGCTCCCCCTGAGTTAGTTATGTCTGTGTTCTGCTGCATTTGAGTACTTTGTGTGGTGCTTCATCTTTCTGACTGAACTTCCTTCTTCTTCCATATCTTCAAGTGTGATGATGATTTCTCTTTTTGGTGTGATGTCCATACTTTGTTCCTGCAATCCTTTGCTATATGTCCAAGCTTGTTACATGCATAACATCTTACATGTTTCATATTCCTCCTGTAGCAATCAACAGCTTTGTGACCATACATATTGCAAGAAAAACAATATCCATTAACGTACCTTGAATGTGATGATCTTTCTGCATGATGGTCTTGAACCCTTCTTCTTCTGCATCTGGCTGCAACATGTCCAAAATTATGACATACATAACATTCAACATTATTCATTGGAGGAGTAAAGGATTTTCTTTGAAGAATTTCTTTCCTTGACTGTTGATGAGGTGGACCTCTGATCTCTTTTTTGATCATTTTAGATTTCTCTTTAAAGTTTCTTGCTTCACCTTGTGAACTAGATTCACCTTCAACAGATTCATGAAAACCAAGTCCAGTCTTGATAGCAAGAGACCTTTGACTACTAAGAATATCATCCAAGACTTTAGTACTATCTTGAAATCGTAAAAGCTTATCCTTATCTTCTAATTTTCCTTTCAAGATATTTACCTCAACTTGATGTTGCTCTTCATTTTCAAGATATTGCTTCTTCAAGATTTCTTTAGACTTTCTTCCTTCTTCCATTTGTTGCCTTAGTTTGAGTATCTCCTTTTTTTGTTCTTCATTCACATCCTGCAGCATTTGACGAACTCTGGAGACACATTCCAGTTGTGCTTTTAAACTGATAACTTCGTTTTCTTGTTTTTCAATACCTTTGAGTAGATCTTTATTCTGCTTCTTGGCTTCTTCAAGTTCTTCCTTTAGTGAGAGGTTTGTAGCTTCAAGACTTTCATAATCATTGGATCTATCTCTGAGATTCTTGATTGTTGTGTTCTTTTCGTTGACTTCTTTTCTTAGAGACGTTACTTCATCAAGAAACTTTTGATTTTTGTCCCTGAAAAAATTCCTTATCTTGCTTTCTTCCTCTTGTTGGTCTTTTAGCAACTTTAGATATTTGGCCTTGAATAACTCTAGATTAGATTTCAGTTTGGTAGCTTCTTCTTTGGAGTCAGATTCCCTTTTGTTCAATAGATCTTGTTGATCTCTAATTTTGTCTGTCAGTCTTTTAAATTCTGCTTCTATGCGATATCTCTCTTGTTCACCCATAAGAGCAATTTTACTTGATTCGCTATCACTTTCATCTCTTCCATTTGGAAAGATAGCTGGAACATCAGAGGATAACAAATTCATACCTGATAGATCATGTTCATCTGATTTTGAATCTGAAGAGCTTCTTATACCTAATCCCCAATCAATTCTCCCACTGTCATAGTTCTTCTGAGATGTCTTCTTCTTCTTCGGTGCTTTCTTCTTAAGCTTCTTTCCCATACGTTCCACGGATCCTCCTTCAAGCGATCAAGCTTCTACCAAAGGACCTGCTCTGATACCAATTGTTGGAAATAATACTGAGAGGGGGGGGGGTGGGGGGTGAATAAGTATTATCAAATCAGTAAAACTTTTTCATTTCCATACTTAGATACATATACACTACTTCAGTTAAGCGAACCCGCATGTACATGCGACTGTGTTTAAAGCAACTAGTATATATCTAGATTATTTATGATTCAGATAATCTATTACATGTTGATCTTTAGATAATGCATTAGAACTTCATTGACCATATGAACAGTAAACTAAAGTAGTAAACGGAACAAGAAGCACACATGAACACCATGATTTAAGGTGGAAGCCCAATGTGGGTGAAAACCACCTGCTGCAATTTGTTTCTATCTTTATTTCATAACAAACTTCTTTTACAATGTACTGGTGCAGTCCTTTACGAGTACGCAGGCTGCAACCTGCAGAGAGCTACAACTCTCTCTCATTTTCGAGTCTCTCCTGGAAGGGAGCTACAACCCCCTTTAGCTCTTGCACTAGACAAGATACTAGTACGTAGGTGCTGGCCTACAGAAGGCTACAACCTTCTCTTTCTTCCTCCAGGTATCACGTTTCATCAATTTTTAGACTGGATACGCTGAAGCACAACACTACAATCTGAAGGCCACATTTCATCCAATTTTCATACTGGACCCATCAATATCATTGAAGCTCACAAACACTTAGCAACATCTGCACCCAATACTGAAACCATGTCAACAAAAATAGTCACCAGAACACAGAGCAGAACACTGAACTCTACAACAATATTCAGAATCAACTGTATTATCAAAATCACAGCTTAAATGGTGTACGCTATTTGGAAAAACCAAACCCGTGTACATATGTGCTTTTACCAAAGCCGACCCGCGTACATATCTATAAATATTCAATCAAGACTTGCAGCTATCTCAAACTTAAGTTATACCCAGTTCAGAACATTACATGTGTCAGTATCCAGATCTAGAACAAGCATAATCAACCATATATAGATAGTTCATTTCAAACCATTTGATCCCGATCTATCCTTAGATCTTGTTCTCCATCAACTTGTGAGATCCCTCCTTAGCTTAGATCAAGAAACCCATAACCTGCATACTGGATCTCATCCTTCATTAGATATTCAAGACTTTCTCAACCCACTTGCCTAATGATCTTCTTCTCCTTTTGTAGTCTTAGGCCTTACTCAATACCATGGTCCAAAACCATAACAAACCAATACCATGCACCCAATACTAGGGATCAACACATCTGACGAGGTACCATGGTCCAAAACCATAGGTTCAAGTACCAAGGACTAACTGCCATGGACCAAAGGTAAGTTATCCAACATATACGCACTGTTCCTCACATGAAATTGCGTGCATACGCACACGTGACTTGGTAATGTCTAACCCGCGTGTATACGCGGCTTTGTCACACTGAACCTGCGTATATATAATCATGACTTAATTCTTGTAGACTGATCATCAATTCCTTGTTGCTGACCTCCTGCACTATGATTTGTCATCTGTGTGGTTTGCCATCAACGACAACACTTATCTCATAATGCCAACACCTTTTGTGTGTTTTTCACATTATGGAGATCGAAAAATTGCTCCATCTGTAGTATCCATGTTCCGGAATCCTTGCCATCAAACTTCCTCATATTTATTTTTGGAACATGGTGGGTCTTCAATCCAACATTAGAGTCTATGAAATCATGATTAACATTTCTTTTGTTCTCTTCATGAGTTTCCTTTACTACCCTTTCACCATTAGTAACCATTTTATGTAGCAATTTATTCAAATTTATCTTCAATTCTTCCATCTTAGCATCCATGCCATTCATATTAGCGTCCATGCCATCCATCTTAACTTGCATTTCATTCATATTAGCTTCCACACCATTCATCTTGGCTTCAGTTACCTTTTGTGAGAGTGAAATTTGTTGTACTTGGTCTTGTAATTTTGATATATCATGTCGTACTTCTTCCTCTTCTTCACGAGTCATGCTAAAGCTTCCGGTTTCTTACTAGCTGTTTCCATTTTATTTCTTCGGGGCATGAATTACTGCTAATAATTCTTCACTATTACCTTTGAATTCCTTCAAACTAATTTTCCAAACCAATCGTATGCAAAATTAAAAAAAAAAAAAAAACTACACACCTTTTTTTCACTTTGTAAGAGCTCGATATTGAATCTGTTTTATCTCTGTAACTATGAATCTCAAATATCTGAAATCATGTCCTACAGTAGACCTTTGAATCCTCTTTCTAACCCCACAAGTCTGATCAAGATTGGATTCTCCAAGGAAGAGTTATGCCAAATATCCCATGGTGACCTGATTATAGACTAGTTCAATAGAGCGAAATTGTACGAAGTGCCACGTGTCTTTGTTTCGACCTTAGTACTTGAAACTGATATACAGAAA
This sequence comes from Pinus taeda, assembly GCA_000404065.3. Classification (NCBI taxonomy): domain Eukaryota; kingdom Viridiplantae; phylum Streptophyta; class Pinopsida; order Pinales; family Pinaceae; genus Pinus; species Pinus taeda. The sequence goes on along the minus strand of APFE031158771.1, from coordinate 23,280 downwards.
ACTACAAGCCATCCTCTTGCTGAAACTCCTTATTAAATTGTAATCTAATGCTCAGAACAAAAGTTATGATACTTTTCCCCAAGTCACTTGTTTGGAATGTAATTCGAGAGTCTGCAAAAACCCTAACTTCCTCAGCTCATATCTCCAAAAATATAAGGGTACAAGCTTTGAAATTCAGACCCAAAGTTTAGTATGATTTCGGCTAAAATGGTTTTTTTTTTTAGATTCTGCAACGTAGCAGAAAAAAAGTTATAGCGAAAATTCCATGATGAGCTGTTTAGAGCAGTGAAACCCTAGAATCCAAAGCTCTGATACCAAATGTTAGGAAACTAGCTCACAAAAAGATAGAAAGTATAGATCAACGCCTTAGAATTCAGCCTCTTCGAGGGGGGAAACCTCCTTTACATTACAAAATGGAACAATTCTTGGATGATACAAATGACTAAACCTCCCTTCTATATATAGGAGCCTAAGGGGTCACAATATAATCAAGCTGGCCTAACATTAATAACATAAGGGAACAACAATAACAATAGTGGGTTTCTATGGGGCACACTAATAATAATATGGGGACAATAGGGACACAATAATAACAATAAGGGATACAATGACAATAGTAATGGGGGAATCACTAGTATTATAGGGACCTAACACCTAATCATGCCAGATCCTCACGCCCTCACTTCTTGGCATGCTTTTCCTTTCATTGTTTGCATAGAATTTCAACTCTAGCAACATCAATCGATTGAAGGATACTCATATGGCTCATACAAAGACTTCTCTACGCTCCCAGCACTCTTCCAAAAACGCTCTATTGAACTGCACTCTCCACGCAGCAGGTAGTCAAGTTTACACCGTCGATCCCACACACTATGGATTTTAGCTCACACGCCCCTAGGCTCACCCTTAGCAGCCTCACAACAACTCACACAACTCCTCACACCACAGAGCCCGCTCACAACTCCTCATAGGAGAACACTTACACTTATCAACACAATCAGCCTCACACAACTATTTACCACTGGCTTCTCCTCACAACTCACCTGAGCTCTATCTCCTCACAACTCACCCAAGCTATGATACCATAGCAGAGATGAAGACTCACTCAAGAGATTAACAATATCATTCACAAACACTAAGATTTATACATAGATGGAGTCGTAGAAACTACAACTATTGTCATCATTTCTTACCTAAATTCAATGACTCCTGCTGACTATTAACTCACCACTGATTGACACCGAGAACTCTCGACATATGGAGAGGGAAGGAGGATTTGTGATTAATATTCTAACACCATGTTGCATTGATGACAATCATCAATGACATTCATGAAGGATTAATACCCCACCATAGGTCTTGGTATTGGGTTTTGTACTAGTAAAGTGGTCGAGTTTGAATAATCTACTTGATTAAATCTAACGGTGGGCATATATAGCCCTGAGCATGTGGCCCTACCTTTAGGTCTTGCTATTAGATTTTAGATATATAAATAAATTTTAATTATTTATTGGTAATTAGTAAGAATGTTTTTAACCATAGGTGATTTCCTTATACAATTGTTTAAATTTATGCATTCCAAACATATCAAAAGAGGTATAATGTTCTTTACCAATTGAAAAAAAAAAATATTATATTCATAGGGTAAAACCAAGGAGTATCTCAAGTTATTTGAAATAGTTTGTGTATTTCTAAGATTAGATTTTGTGAGCATAACGTAAGCATGAGATAATAAGAATAGAAGACACACAAATGGTGTAGTATAGATTGATAGTAATTATTGAATTTAACTGTTCAAATATTTAATAGGTGTAATATATTTAATTATTTGATTTTTGATTAGGGTTTTAGCATTTATTTATATTTGACCTTCAAGGTTTATTATGAAGATAGTGTTATTAACTTTATTTTTTCTTCTATCACCTTAAATCATCTTTTGATATTGTTATAATCTCTTGCTCATTGAGAACTTTCCAATGGTATATGTTAGAGCCTAGATTTACCTCAGGCTGAAAAAGGTAGCATCCAGGGCCAACATCAAACCACGCTCAACCTGGTAGCTAGCCCTACTAGGTCAGCAGAGGGCTCTCTCCGGATCAATCTCAGCAAATTATGATCACTAAAGACTTGAGATGACTGATTTAACTACTGATCTTAGGCTAAGTATAGATGTAAAGGAGTTTGATTAAATAAATGATGTGTCTGTGGGCTCTAATGGAATAGCAAATTTTGGGTGCAGGGAATGAGGCTCAGTCTTACAGAGGGCTCAATGGGGCAAGGTAGGCAACTGTATTTGGCACTTTAAATCAAATGAGATGGATGGTTCAGATAGAGGAGGAGTTGAAGAAGGCAAGAGGAGCCATGGATCCTCTCCAAACAGTTGAAAACATCAAGAAACTAAAGCAAACCTCAAGTAGAGCACTGTAATTTCAATGTATTCTACTTACACTCTTGTCTGATTTAGCTGAGAAGAAATAAGAGGGAAAATGACATACATAATACACAAGCAAATTCACAAATACATAAGAAAGCATTGTACCAAAACAAAATGCCACAGGGATCCCAAAGAGTGCTGCAAACCTTGGTCTCAATTCCTTAGCCAAAATGCTGATATGAGTGTACAATGAAGCTCCTTGCTTCCTTAAGAGTCCAACCATGCTAATGACTAAAAAATACATAATATAGACAAACCATAGCTCATCCTAGCCTCTAGGGGTCGAGCTCACATGTTTAGGAGTTGTTCCAACTAATTCTAAACTAGGAACTAGAACTCAGGCAATGGAACAACATGCTTCTAGAAACAAGGGAACTGATTCATTCAGTTTCAAACAAGTTTTTAACTGATGAATCTACCTACAAAAGTGAAAATTTGACATATTTACATCATGATCCATCAATTTACATGAAATTACATCACAATTTTGACATTAAGAAAGTGAAAAAGTCAAACTGGCCAAATTTGGGCGAAAAACAGAGCAATACTTGGTCAAACTAGCAAACTTTCCTCTATGCGCCGCCCCTGATTCTCTCTGCATAGCGCCTGTTTGGACCCACCTTTGGAGGCCGTCCCGGTGTCCAAATTAGCTCCAAATTTGCTTGTTGGAAAGGTCTACCTATCTACTTTCCAACCCAAGTGGAAGTTTTCAATTTGGTCTCTAGTTTCCCTATCAAAAATCAAATCTCCCAAGACTGCTTCCTATGTGTCAAAATAGGGGCAGTAAGGTCATTTTTTGAGTGTTTTTGACCTTTTTGAGGGCTCAAAACCTGCCAAAATTTCTTGGCCATGGGTAGGCAAGCATATTTTTCCATGCCAAATCCAAAAGTGCTGAGTTTTTGTGCTTTGGAGGCTCCTAGCAAAAGCGAGTGCCACGTGGTGCAACGCAGAGGACAAAAAAACCTGTTTTTGTGCCAAAAATTTCAAAAATGCAAAAAATGCCCCAAACTTTTTGAAATTTGGGCTGAGTCTTCTCCATCAAGTATGTTGTTGGGCCAAGGAAGCCTCAACCAATATCTAAAGGCGATCATGCTCCTTTCTCCTCTTTGATGCCTTCTTCAATTTTTCCTTTAAGCTCCTGATTCTCGCCTTGCAAACTTTGTTCCTTGCCATGTAATGAAAAGCCATGTGTCTCAACAAGTTTTTCTTCTTGTTGGAATTCTCCAACAATCTCTCCAAGTGGATATTTACTCTTTCAAGCCAAGACTCCTGATCGGCATTGATCTCTTTCTCAAGTGAAGTGAACACGACCCTTCTCCTTTGGGTAGCTTGGCGATTCTCCTGAATGTTTTGCAACTCCATGATCACTCACTGATCTTCAAGCTACTTGTTCCTTTGCTCCAAATATTTTATAATCCACTTAGACCTCTCCAAGTTGACGGACAAGGCTTTGATTTCCGCCTGCTGCTCTTGGATGATTTCTTTGAGATTTGTGCTTTGCAGGCCCATATCTGTATCATCATCCTCAATGAGAATAAAGTCCCGCTCACCTGAAGGCCCCTCATCTTGTAATGGCCTCTTTCCTTTATCCTGAACTTGTGGTGCTGATGATGGAAGCGAGACCCCTTCCATCCCGGATGGAGATAATACTTGCTTGGCTACTGCGAACAACCGTTTAGTGCCCTTCTGATAAGTGATGAACACCAGCATACTAGCGGTCTGTGTCTCATGACTCTCGTGCTGATAAGAAGGTCTACCTGTCTCATGCAAAGCCTCTGAAGGTCCCCGAGGAGCTGTGAAAAACTCATGAGAGATGAAGTCCTCCCAAGTGATGCCCTGTAAGCCGAGTTGATGGATGACCACAATTTTTATGAGAGCAAAATGATATATACTATTGAACTGCTGCTGAGGAGTCTTGTGCTGTACTAGTGTGGTCATATTTTCAATATTTCGGCACATGAAGTAAGGGATGTTCATCATCCTCACCCTGGTAAAATGCATCAGCAGCCTGATATGATAAGCATATAAACGGGAGAACCGACCCTCACAGCTGAAATACTTCATAATCAATTTCATTAAAAGAGCATATGAGTCTTTGAGGTACCGAAAAGGAAAATTTCTCTTGAGCTATCTCAAAAAACCGAGCTTGATGTATGGTTCATAATGTTGCCGTTCAATTTGTTGCCTCTTGTTCCAGTGCTCTCCAATGTTGGGAATACCGGTTGCTAGTGAAATAGATTCTGGTGTTAATGTGAAAGTGACACCAGCTAGATTGGCTTGACCATCATGTAAATGCAGCACAAACAAACGAGCCAACTCATGATGAAACTGAATGCTAGCAACCTTCTCACAAAATTCATAGCAGGACTGGTGTTGGAACCAAGAGATGGCCAGAGGGCAGGCATGTAATTCAGCAAGAGAGGTTGGTTCTTCTCTAATATGTTTTCCACCTCTATCAGGCCTCCTGGGTGCATGTACCTCTGTAGGTGAGTCACTGTGTCTCCTCTTCATAATCATATGAGGGATCAGATGCCATCTCTGCTAGTGGATGAACTGTCTTGGAGCTGCCTTGATGAGAAATAAGTGAGTTGTGATGTGTTTTGACTTTTTCCACCAAGGGAAACAGTGATATGAGGGACTATGGAGGGAGAAAATAGCGATGGATTTAGGGACTGTTGGGGTAGGGTTTAGTTAAGGGAACAGAGAACTAGAGAGTAGTTTGGGAGTTTTTAGTATAGGACTAGGGTTTGGGAATTTGCATGTGGGATTTTGGGATATGGTATTAGTGAAGTTAGGGGTGTGTGAATTTAGGGAATAGGGAAATCAAAGGAAAAATGGAGTAAGGGAGTGGTAAGGGAGTGGTAAGTGGACTTGGTAGCCAAAACAGTCAATACTAACCCTAGGCAACAATTTCCTTTGAAAATTTTGAAGAGATAGGGTTTGATTTCTTTTAAACAATCACCATACATCAACCACCATGAAACAACCACCAAACTTGGATGAAAAACAGTGATAGAGGCTCAACCTACTTGGACAAGTGCAGATCCATGCGTTTTGAGTAATTTGGAGCAGGTTTTTGAAGTTTTCGGGCTTGCCGGCTGTATGCGTCGCACATCAAACCCAATGCACCGCGCCCAGTGTGTGCGTCGCACCCATTCAATTTTGAACTGGAGTTCGCAGCCCAGTGCGCCACGCCGAGTGTGTGCGTCGCACCTGTACAATTTTGAACTGGAGGTCGCAGCCCAGTGCACCGCGCCAGTTACCCAATGCATCGTGCCCCTGTTTTTTGGCCGATTGCTCCCACTTTCTCTTACTTGCTCACCAACACGACTTTGCCTTGATTCCACTTTATCTTTGAGTGCAAATGAGCTTTTCAAATTGAAAAAAAATGACTTATATACAAGGAGTCTTTAATTTTTATTTCACAAAACCCACTTTCATAATGTTTGAAATTTGACTTTATTTTTAAACTCTGTTTTTAAGCTCTTTCACTTTTTTTTTTGAGCTTGTGATGGACTGAATGACTTATGTTTTTCTTGTTTTGCAGGGGGTTGGAGCTACTGGGGCTAGGAAAAGTGACCAGGGTTACAGATGAAATGATTTACATATGAAGAAGATGAAATTACATGAATTTGTACCATAAAAGCAAAAACACTCTGTTTTTCCTCAAAACAGAGTTTTGAGGAAAGACACATCTTTGAACACTTGATGATGAAATTTATTGATACCGGAACCTCCTCATGTGCCTGCTGAGTGTTATTGGACAGTTTGAAACACTTTTTGATGAAACCCTAATGAAACCCTAGACCTAATGACAATGCAGCCCTAAAAAGACTTTTGAAATCTTAAAGACAAAATGGTGACTAAATGTGCTTTTTGATGAATAAACATGAGCCAGCAGGTAAATGAAATGAGGGAAAAAGTAGGAGAAGCCACTATCGTTAGATGATCCATGCTCCTAATGGAATGTAGTTGACTTAGCGGGACACCTAATATGCAATGCAACAAGAGGATTTGATCTCTGACGGATCTCTGACGGAGGGATGAAGATACCAACACTAACATTGGCTCCAATGGGGATGGTAGCTCCTTGGAGGTGCCAATAACTACAGATCTTTGGGAAAGCTGACAGTCCCTTCGTCCATTGGGCTATGGAGTCAATAACTTCAACAAAACAAAAGTGTACTCTTGACTTAAAGACTCAATTTCAGGACTGAATGTGACTCAACATTGACCCATTTTCAAGACTGAAATTGACTAAAAGACCTGACTCTAACAAACCAAACCAAAATTGAAATAAAACTTCAGCTTTATAGCCTTCATCTCGAGCCCCAAGCTGAAGAATGAAAACAGTACACACTTGCAATGGAATTTAAACAAACCGGTATATACAGTGACGAATAGGACAGCGGAAAACATTTCACAAATAATACCGTTTGAGGGGTCGACTGTTGACCGGTCCACCAGGATAATCTTCACCATTCAGCTCTTGCAAAAGGAAAGCATTCTGGCCTCGATATGCAACAATCTTGTATGGTCCTTTCCAAAGATTTTCAAATTTGCCATGTTTACCTTTCTCTTCATTTATTGCATCCCATTTCAGCACTATGTCTCCTATTTCAAACCTGTCCGCCTTTGCTTTTCGGTCATATATTCTCTTGATTCTTTCTTGCAGCTTAAAAGTATTCTGAAATGCCTCCTCCCTAGTTTGCTGCAAATGAATCATTTGATTGATCCTCTGCTGCAAACCATCATCTTTGCGGCTCACTTCTTGTAGAAGTTTGACCACCGGGACTGCCAAAGAGGTCGGGAAGACTGTGTCCACACCATACACAAGCTCAAAAGGAGAAATGCCTATAGATTTCTTGTGACTTACCCTGTCTGCCCAAAGTGCATTGACCAGCTTTTTGTGCCAACTTCTCTTATTAATTTCCAACAGCTTTTGATAATGTTGACAAGAGATTTATTTGAGGATTCCGCCAATCCATTTCCTTGTGGGTAATAGGCAGTCGAATTCCCCAAAGTGATTTGATACTTATGACAAAAATCAATCATTCTTTTCGATTTGAAGGCTGCTGCATTGTCAGTGATCAGCTTATTGGGATAGCCAAAACGAGAAAAAATGTTGTTTTCAAGAAATGAGATAATCACCTAATCGGTGGTCTGCCTTGAAGGAATTGCCTTAATCCATTTGGTGAAATAATCCGTTGCTATGAGGATCCACTTATGCTGCGCTGAAGAAGAAGGATGAATTTCACCGATGAAATCCAAACCCCACTGCTGAAATGGAGCACTTACTTCAATGGGCTTGAGCGGTAAAGGCTGTAGCTTCCTCTTACCTTGAAAAATCTGACATTCGTGGCAGATAGCCACTGTTTTGTACACATCAGCAAGAAGAGTTGGCCAATAATACGGCTCTCAAGAATTTATTGGCTGTTGTCTTCCAGAAAATATGGCCTCCGCAATCTCCTTTATGAAAGTCTCCCATCACCTGTTTCGCCTCTTCTTCCACTAAACAATTGAGCAAGACACCACCGGGGTCTTTCCAATAAAGTGCACCATTCAAAATACAAAACTTTGCAGCCTTTAATTTCAGTGTCCTACTCTTATTCTTAGCCATTCCGAGTGGTGATGACAGATTTTGGAGTACATAAACACTGTCCGAATACCAAGGAGAAAGAAGGAAAATTTCAGATACCTGAGCAGGCTGATTCTCTTCATCTTCCTCGGACATCGCAGCAATTAGATTAATGTCCAGGACGTGCAAATTTGACTCGGCCATTAGTTTAGCCAGCCCATGTTCTTTAATGAGCTTTGTCGGTTTGATTTCCACGTCATACTCCAACAAGGCAGCAATCCATTTGCCTCTTCTCCCCTCCGGATCTATTTGCACTAAGACATCCTTAACAACAGCATTACAGACATAAGAAAGGATGTGAGAATACAAAATATAAATGCGAAAATCCTCTAATGCCTTTACCAAAGCAAGGCACTGTTTTTCAATAATATTATACTTCAATGCCGCATAGCTTATGGTTCTGCTGAAAAATGCGATTGGATTCTCGAGCTGGTCTCTTTTTTGCATCAAGACCACTGCCATAGTATGATCCGAGGCAAATGAAAACAAAATAAAATCCTGAGTATAGTCCGGGATGATCAAAACCGGAGCTGAAGAAAGAGCTAACTTCACTAAATTGAAGGACTTAACCGCTTCCTCCATCCACCTTACTACATTATCCTTTTTGAGAATGTTTGTGATTTCCCTTAAGTGTTCTGCAAGATTGGGCACAAAGTGACGTAAAAAAATTATCTTACCATTGAAGGATTGGATTTCTTTCTTACTTCGTGGGAATTCAATCTTTTGAATGGCCTCCACCCAAGCTGGATCGATGCGGATGCCCTCCTTTGAGATAATATGCCCAAGAAGTTTGCCTTCATCCATGGCGAACAAACTTTTCTTTGGATTGAGAGAGACGCCATACTTCCTACACCGTTGAAACACAATCTTCAAATGATATAGGTGATCTTCATCTAAATTAGAGAAAACAGTTAAGTCATCAAGATAAACAACTAGGAAAACATCTTTTTCATTGGCAAATGCGATATCCATCGCCTGCTGAAAGGTTGCACTAGCATTTTTCAATCCGAAAGGCATCTTTGGATAGTGAAAGGTTCCCCATGGAGTGGTGAACGTTGTTTTGTCTCAATCATCCTCATGGAC